>JACEIK010017170.1:0-13251 GCA_018107945.1 Datura stramonium
CTATGACATATGGAAAGTCTATTTGGTGGAATGACATGAAGAAGGACATAGCGGAGTTTGTGGCTAAGTGTCTGAATTGTCAGCAAGTGAAGGTTGAGCACTAGAGACCTGGAGGTATGCTTCAATATATTAGTATTCCTACTTGGAAGTGGTCAGAGATCAATATGGACTTCATCATAGGGTTTCCTTGCACTCGTTGACAATATGACTCCATTTGGGTGGTTGTGTACAAGTTGACTAAAGCAGCTCATTTCTTACCGATCAAAACTACCGATACAGCGGAGGATTATTATAGATTATACACTCGGGAGTTAGTTCGGTTACATGGAGTGCCATTTTCCATTATATCATATAGAGGTACTCAATTTACCTCTTTGTTTTGTAGATTGTTTCAAAAGGGACTTGGTAATCATGTCAATCTTAAAACAGCATTTCACCCGCAAACAGATGGTCAGGCAGAGTGGACTATTCAGACTCTCGAGGACATGTTGAGAGCGTGTGTGATTGACTTGAAGGGTAGTTGGGATGATCATTTGCCTCTTCAAGTTTTCATATAACAACAACTACCATTCCAGCATTCAGATGGCTCCGTTTGAGGCTCTCTATGAGCGGAGATGTAGATCGCCAATTGGTTGGTTTGAAGTTTTTGAAGCTGTGATGATAGAACCAGATTCAGTCCATGAGGCTATGGAGAAAGTTTAGCTTATAAAGGACACGTTGAAAAAAGCTTAGAGTCACCAAAAGTCCTATGCAGATGTGTGGAGGAGAGAACTTGCGTTTGAAGTCAACGATGGTGTCTCCAATGAAGGGAGTGATGAGGTTTAGAAAGAAAGGGAAAATCAATCCTGGTTATGTTGGTCCATACCGAATTGTGATATGGCTTGGCGAGGTAGCATATAAGTTGGAGTTGCGCTCACATTAGCTTCAATCCATCCAGTTTTTCATGTATCGCTCTTAATAAAGTTCTTAGGTGACCTGGCTTTAGTTGTTCTGGTGGAGAGCGTAGGTGTGAAGGACAACCTTAGTTATGAGGAGGTTCCAGTGGAAATACTGGATCATCAAATTTGAAATCTAAGAAACAAAAAAGTAGCTTCAGTCAAGGTTTTATGGAGGAATCAACATGTTGAGGGAGTTACGTGAGAAGCCGAAGCAGATATGATGGCTAAATACCCGCATCTAATTCCTTCTAGCTTAGTTTTAGCTTGAGGTATCAGTTTCCTTCTTAATACTCTATTCAGTTTCATGTTCATCTCATGTTCCCCAGTTTCTTTCATTTCAATGAATGTATGTGCGATTAAGGAACTCAGCTTTGTCATGCAGTTCAAATCGGAGTCAGTCACTACGTCAGTTTTCAGCATGTATGTTCAGTGTTTGAGTATGATGATTGCATTTCTCTGCTCTTCAGAATGATTTTCCATATTAGATAATTAATGTTCCCAAGGGGAGATATTATAATACCCCAAAAATCGTAAGATCAAACCCAGAAGTTGAAATGGAGAAAACAAAAATTTCTACACCAAGTCACAGGACAAATAGTCCAGTGACCCATCAGGAACACCACAAATCCTTAAGTGACTCGTCGGGAGGGGTTTGACCATATTTTGAAATTTGTGGTTTAGGGTGACCACGGGTGTGACCACGACTCGAGGTCAGCCCCATGATTCATTAGGTCACTTGTAGGCAAAGATGGTTGAAGGATGAAGGGAAGCAGGAAGTGTACTTAATGGGTCATCACCATGAATCATTGGGTACACCATGACTCGTGGTGTCCCTTGTGGTGACATTTGACAGTGTAAGTAACGACAGGCAGACGATGAATCGTCCCCCAGACCATGAGTCGTCTAGTCTCTTATGGGGACTGGTAGTGTGTTTTTCCCTACGAATTTATGAAGGGCTTTTCCATAATTCCAAAGACTCTAAGGCCTCAAATACGTCATTTTAATCTTAGAATAGAGTGTTTTAAGAAGGGTTAAATCATTCTAAGCCTATCCTAATTCATGCATGCAAGCTTGGAGGTTTAGGAGTTGATCAAGCCTAGTTTCTTCAAAGTTCTTCCTCAATTCTCTTTGGGCAATCAAGTCACTGGTGAAATGAGATCTCTTCAAGTATGTAAGGCTATGAATGGGTGAAATTGTCAACACCCATGCCCAATCCTCTCTCAATTCACGAAAGTTCTAATTGATGAATCTATGGGGTTTCTACCAAATGTGTGAATTCTCTGAAGTTCAATCATGGGTATAATCTAAGCATGTTTTCAATGGTGAATTATGATAAATGGGAAAATTTTACAATGTTTTAAAATATAAATTATGCTTTTAAGTTTTCTAAATTACGATGCCCATCCATGAAAGTTCTTCAAAGATGAAATCTATGAAGCATGTGTACAAGCATGATGAGATATTTATGAAAAGAATATGATTTCGAAATACCCATGTCTATGTTCATGTTTTCAAAGTGAATCAAGTTGATTTCAAGTATGTGTAAGTATTGGGATAGCCCATATGATCAAGTATTTTTTATGATTTCATGGATTAGCTTACCACATGGTTTTGGAGTCTAGACTCCCATTATTTTCATCTTGTGATATGGTTTGAGTCAGGGCTCCTTATGTTATAATTTCATATTTATGTGTGTATGATATGAGTCAGCTTCATCTCAAGATGATGTTCATCTTAATTGAAAAATAATGGAGAGCATATGCATGTTTTTGGGAATAGTGTCTAGCACAGAGTAGGCTAAGGGCCAGTCAACCCTATGCCTCAGAACTACGCGCCAACGTAGGTATGTTTAGATTATTTGGGATCTCCCTTGTGAGCTTCCCCTGCCCCAAAGGGGTCTCCAGCGTGATATCGATAACATGGTAGTATTCTTATCCCTAAAAAATCTTTGGACGGCTCTTCCCACTTGAGTGTGATATTCGGGACCACGTAAGCTCCATCAAGGTAATGTCGGTTATATGACGAGCCTCCCATTGTTCTTCATGATTTCAGTTATGCATTTTCATAAATCATGATACTATGTTTCATCAGGTTTGATCCAATGTTTAGTTTTACTTATGATTATGAGTTTCCACCTTTGGGTCATTCAATTCAGTTATGATATCCAGTTATGTTCAGATCATGATTTATGAAATTAATAAGCAAGCCCTACTATAAGAATCTTATCTTGATTATGTTTTATATATGCATGATTTATGATTTTACTTACTTAGTGGTTTTACTTACCTTTCATACTCGGTACATTCCACATACTGACCACATACTCTACGTTGTATCATTTCATGATACAGGCTCCGATATCTTGACTCATTCACGCCGCTAGTCTGATTCCCAACATAAGTACTTCCGGGACAGAGTTGGTGAGTCCTCATCCTTCGAGGGCCTTTCCTATCAGTTATATCTTGTATTTTCAGTTTTTAGATTTTAGTGAGTTTGTTGGGGTCTTGTCCCATCAACTAGTTAGTACTAGAAGATTTTCATATATAGTTTGTATTTAGCTTTAGACTTATGTATGTATTGAGATGTTATGTTATGTTTAGACTTCTTCTATGTTATTCATGTTGATCTTCCGTTTTATTTGAATTAGTTAGATGTTATGTTCAAGCCATGGATCGACTTGGAGCCTCTTGGATTCTTTTTGCCATGTCTCGATCCGAGCCGATGTTTGTTTATTGACAAAATAATACCAATCACTAGAAATATAAGTCCAACAATTAATCCCATAACACAATCCCAAAACAACACAACCAACGCCTTTCAACGTTCTGTTATCGTGCGATAACCAACTAAAACTAAAGTCTGACTTCACAACCTAAAATAGTGAGGGAAAGAACACCATCCCACAACCCCCAAAAAGAATGTAATCAACATAACATCAAACACTTGGAAGAAAACTTATGCGATAATGACAAGGCTTGATTACGATGGAAATTCATGCGGAAAAAAGAAAGCGAAAGCCTTAACATACATTGATTTGGCGAACCCGAGCTATGCCAGAACTTGAGCCTTCGATGCCCTCAATATGCTTCCTAAAAGTATCTCATACTACTTCCAAGAACGGCTAACACAACTTCAATGAAGAAACGACACAAACAGAGCTTATTCATTAAAATTCTTATGGATACAACGGTAGAAACTTCGAAACAACAACCTACCAATCTCCATAGATTCATAACCACAAAAAACAACCTAAGAATATAAAAATAGAAGGATTACCAAATAACTCCACACCAATTAGCCACCAACTTGCCCGAAAATGACACTAAAACACATGATACACGTCCCTCCCAATTTCCCAGCATCAAAAATCAAGTTCAAAAATATTTTCTAACCTTTAAAATCAAAGAAACATGAAAAGAAAGGCTTGATAGAGGTTTTGGTCAAGGAACTTGTTGGAAAAGGTGCAAATGATATAAACAACCGACCAAGTAACTTAAATAGAGGCTAGCTGACATAAGGGCAATGTGTCACGTTTCACAACATGCCTTTTTGGTGGCGTGATACTCTTCCATCATAGACCTCCTCTGGTCCTCACCTCCTGCTTGCGCAGTTTTACAAAAATACTAATATCTCTCTAATCCAAAGTCGTATTGACAAATGGTTTAATGCGTTTGAATCTAGACTCATAGACATTTAATTTTATAGATCATAGGCCCCCTAAATACTTATATATTAGTATTAAATCATTGAGACATTTGACCCGAATTTCAGAGAATCTCAAGAAAGAAATTTTTGATTACCTTTTACCAAATTTCATTCTACCGCTTCATTGACGTCCAATATTAACATACGACTATAGAGTGACTCAAGTACCTCAAAAAACATTCTTTGTATCATATCAATCTACCTTGAAAGTATGTATTTATTACTTAAACTCTAAGGGGTGTTACCAGAAATCTCAACACTATGTCTATAAATACGATAAAAAATAGTGCAAGTAGATTGTAGCAACCAATGAGAGAAAAATAAGGATATTCTATTAACGGGGCATTGATTTGATTGGGATTAAATGATAATTCTAAAGAACCAATTATAAGAATGAATAGTCATGGACAATGTTGCACCCAATGTTTCTCCACCACTTAGGTGCATTTTACTTGAATTTTCTCGAACCTTAAGGTCACATAAAAAAATAGCCACCCTAACTTGGCGAAGAGTTGAGCTATTTCTAGCCTCAACTCTTGAATGAAATATAAAAATGGGTATTGACTATCTATGGCCCAACCCACACCTTCAAAATTCAATTTCCATTATTGCTTTCTCACCCAAATTCTACTTCTCTTTCTCAAGTAAAAGCAAGATAAGTAAACACAATTTATGTTTGCAACCATAAATATTTCAATTAAAACTCAAAGAAAGCAATAGATTAATGCAAGATAAGTGAGTCTATGACTATAAGAACAACACCCAATCCATTCTAAGCTCCTATCAAGCAGACGCTCCTAGCAATAGAATTAGCTACTCATGAATGAAGATAAGAAGATTATACCTGTTATTAATTTATCAACATTCATCATTGAATAGAAAACTAAAGCTTTCAAAATATTCTTTAATGGTGGGTTTTGCTCTAACTACTTGAGAAGAAGAAGAAAAGCTCTAACTTCTCTCTGTCTTTCTCTCTCTACAATCTTCTCTTCCAAAAGGTCATTCTATTCTACTTTCAAGAGTGTGTACAAATTAGAAAAATTTTGCTCCTTCTCTTTGTGCATGGATTCCCATTTTTTCCATAGAAGAATCCAAAGTACCTTTGTGCCAGAACATGACATTTTTACCCTTGTCAAAGTAGAGGACACTTATGTGGCACTTGCAATCCGTGGCCATAGGCTGTCTGCAGGTCCAGTCAATTCATCTTGGATCCCTTCTGCGGTGGCACCTGCATTTCGCAAGTGTCAACCTAAGCCTCACAGGCCTTCTTCAGGTGTCATCTAGTGCTCCTCTGTGTGGCACCGTCATTTAGTAGGTGCTGAAGTGTGGCACACACGTCTTCTGCTTCTAGCAACTTTTCTTTTTATTCAGTTCCTTTGTTTTCTTTGTTTAAGTTCAATACCTCAAAAAATCAAAGAGAAAAGGCATAAAACCTTTCTAATTGAGTTGAAATCAAAGAAAAAGCTCATGCTTAAAAGTCTAATGAGTTGGTAAATTACAAACTCATCACTCAGCCCCACCATTAGACACGTTCTAGACTTTATCAGTTAACAGTGGTGAATCCTCAAGGATGGAAGTTATGTTTTCCCCTTATTTTTGTATTATTCTAGTTTTATACTTGGAGTTAGCTGGGAGCTTGTTCTAGTAGCTCATCAGATTAGTAGAGGTTTCCAGACAGTATAGTATAGTTTCAGCTTATGGTTTAGTGTTTTTATCAAACTATGTCCTTACACTTTCTGATCAGTTATTTTTTTCTTTTCAATTAGCTTCACTTAGATATGATTTATTAGTTTTTGCTATATTATATCTATGTTATGCCATGGGTTTACTTGAAGCCATTCGTGGAACAACTAGATCTATGTTATGCCATGGGTTTACTTGGAGTCATTTGTGATTCTAAGTCATATGTTATGGTTAGAGTGTAGGCTTGAGTCATGACAAACTCTGTATTATAGCATCAGGTTTAGGGGTGTACTAGGGTGTCTGAAAGCCACATTAAGTAGAGTATTTTTCATGGGTGCGAAACTCGTTACACTTATGAGGAAGAGGCTATAAGGAATTTTTAGGAAACTTCCCTTCTTCATGATTCTTATCATGCGTAGAGGCTGAAACTCTAAAAGTTTCTATTCTAACTCATGCTTTATGCGTTCACAGAAAATGCCTCCCAAAAAACTAATGAACGAAGGAACGACAATAGGAATCAGTCAGCCCCACAAGCTCCAGCAAATTCGATGAATGAGCAGGTTACCCATGCAGAGTTTCTAGCTGCATTCTTGGTGTTGGCACATGTTGTTACAGAATAGGTCAACCACTAGGCAGTTGCACTTGTGAACCCTAACGGGAATTCTATGGAAACGAGGGTTCGAGATTTTATTAGAATGAACCTGCTGGAGTTATATAGGTTGAACGTGGATGAGGATCCCCAAGAGTTCATAGGTAAGATTAAGAAAATAACCCAGATTATGGGGATCTCCAGGGAGGAGAGTGTAGATTTAGCCTCTTATCAGCTAAAGTGGGTAGCCCATATAAATTTTAAATAGTGGAAGGAAGGTCGTAGGGCAGGCGCTGTTCTGGTGAGTTTGAATGAGTTCGTAGCAGCCTTTCTAGAAAGGTTCTTCCCCCTGGAGTTGAGGGAAGCAACAACTATTAAGTTTATCAACCTAAAATAGAATGACATGACAGTCAAGGAATATGTATGGAAATTTACTCAGCTGTCTCGATACTCTCCGAGATAGTCCCTAAACATAGGGCTCGGATGAGCAAGTTCGTCTCAAGAGCGTCAATCCTGGTGGTCATAAAGTGTAGGACAGCCATGCTTATTATAGACATGGACATCTCTATACTCATGATTCATGCTCAGCAGGTCGGGGAAAAGAAGTTAAAGGAAAAGGAAAGGGATAGCAAGAGGGAAAGATAGGGGAATCAGAGTATTCTTATCAAAGGACGAGTGTTGGACATCGAGCATGGTACCGTCAGAGGTCATTAGTCTCAGCACCATCGATAGCTAGTGTTCCATCCAGATCTAGGGTAAAGGAGATTACATATCTAGCATAAGAGCTATGGAAAGAACTATCTAGGAGAGTGCATGGCTGGTTCAGATGCTTGTTTCTGGTGCGGCAAGTCGAGCCATAAGTTTAGAAATTGTCCAGCAGCCAAACGGGGCTAAGGTAGAGCCCCAACCAGCTCTTCAGCAACTCCGTTATCCCGCACTCTTTAGCAAGGCGCATCCTCCAATGCTGGTGGTAGATAGTGTTAGAACCACTTCTGCATCCTGTCATCACGCCAGGATCAAGAGAACTCGCCAGAAGTACTCACAGGTAGGTTATAAGCTTCTTGTATTGGTACTTGCATGTTGCTAGGCCTAAGAGCCAAAGCATAAGGTATATAATTCCCTTTAAGTATCTTATTATGTGATTTATCGGTGGATGGTATGAAATGGTTATAAGTATGAAGTCTTCCATGATAGCTTTAGAGGCAAATGGGAAGTAAAGATTTAGTGATGTTAGCCTAGCCTTAAGAAAGGATCCAAGAGCCTTAAAATGATGACTTTAAGCTAAGGGGGAAATGATACGTTGAAGGGCTAAGTCAAGTATTGAGTGTTCTAATAGAGAAGATCTACAAATAGTATTTATGGGATATCGATCCATTCCTATTCAGGTGTCTTCCCCCTATGCTTCATTCATCATTACACTCTACGCATGCCTATGTTAAGATTTTCAGAATGATAAGTAACCGCTTCAGATAGCGATTCCAGTCTTACTCCATGATTCCATAAATCTCAGCCTCATGTCATGAAACCAATTACATACGTAAACTCATGACTCCCAGTATGCTCAACTCCATGAACTCAGTCCTTAGAATTTTCCTTAACGACTCAGCAGATCATTCTACATCATGTATATGCTCAAATTAGATTTGTTGAACAATTGTTACCTGTGATTTCCTTACTAAAATCCATGTGTACATTCACCCATGATACGAATGACTCTACTAAAAAATTTAGAAAGTATCAGTATTAGATCCTATCTATGTTCATGACCTTTATTCAAGGACGAATGATCCCAAGGGGGAGATATTGTAATGCCTCAGACTTTTGAGCTAAGTTTGAAACCTTATAGGTATGTAGGTAGACCCAGAACTGACTAAAACATTATCAAAACTAGGTGTTAGGATCAATTCTTAAGTATGGGTAGTATATTGGTTGGGAATTAAGGTCATAAGGAACCTCTAGAACAAAGTTGAGTTAAGAGCCTTCCTACCGATTAAGTTTTTATCTGAGTTCTTACAAGGTTCAACTTTAGATGACTATAAATCCAAATTTAAGAAGTATTTTAGAGTGACTAAAAACTTCACATTGAACCTCTTTGATTCTTCTTTCCAACGTATCCAACCGTTCATCAATTGGAGTTGGGAATGAAGAGTTATGGGCATTTTACTAAGTCACTATCAAGGTAGGCTCGTGGACCCGAAATGATGAAACAGGACCTGGAACCATGAATGGCTCCAAGATAAACCATGGTATATACATCACATGAACAAGAGAATAAATAAATTATAAATAAACATGAACAACATATAAGAAGAAGTATGCATAACATGAAAACATAAGTGTAGTACTCCGAAATTTCCTAAGACTAGACTCGGGATTTGAAATAGGAATAGCAGAAAAATATAAGGATTTTGACTCAGAACAACTCATGGTATGAGTCGTGGGAAGGAGTAACGAGTCGTAGGAGGAGTCATGATGAAGACTTGGAGTCCAGGGTATGTGGGTATGAATCGTGCTAAGTTTCATGGGGGAGATGATGTCACGAGTGATATTACTACTCGTGGTAAGGAACAACGAGTCATGATGGGAGTCATGGTCAGGAATTGGCAGGTGAAGGGGGATGATGCCACGACTGAAAGTACGACTCGTGGTAGGACACGACGATTCATGATATTTAAATTGTGGTAAGATTCAGAGATGTTGTAGGATGACACGGTGGCGACCATGAGTCGTTACTTCGTGGTATGAGTCGTGGTCACAGGCAATGTTAAATATCCATATATTTAATTAAAGGTATTTTCATAATTCCTAAGCTCTAAGGTCCTACGCTATGTTGTTTTAACTTAGTTAGAAAGGTTTTAAGGGTGCTTAACCTATCCTAAGCCTTACCATTCCATGCATGCAAGTTTAGAGTTCTTCATTGGAGATCAAGCTTGAGAAATTCCCTAATTTTCTTTGGGCTTTCAAAAGGGAGTGCAAATCAAGATTGCCCAGGTATGTAGGGCTATGAATAAGAGTTCCTTCAACTCTCATTCTCAAAATTCTTCTCAATTTTATATATTTAAATTCTATAGTTAAGTTCATGATCTTAAGGGGTTTATTCCTAATTTTGTGAAATTCTTTATGATCTATCTATGGGTCAATTCCTTTCATGTATCAAATCATGTTTTAAGATCCATGGGCATATTATATACCTATTTTGTTTACTAAATCATAGTTTCAAATTTTAATCTAATTATGCTCAATTATGCAAGCTTAATGAAAAGTCAAGTTATGATTCTATTATGATTTTGATCTTACTATGTCTAATTTATAATTTATAATTTATGTTATGATTTTCCTTCAAGTACTCTTCATGGATTTATGAATATCAAGTGTATGAATTTTCACAAATATGCATGTCCTTCATGATTTAATAATTTATGACTTTGGCCGACTCACGGGCCTTATTTCATGGCTAGTTCACGAATTTCAAGAATGCTTATGTTTATAATGATTTAAACTAGCCCATGAACTTCATGTATGTTTTTCATATTATGATATGATTACTACATATGTTTTTGAAGTATTTAACACCGAGTAGACCCGAGGTCCAACAATATCCCGTGTCTCAGAACTATGTGCCAACGTAGCCATGATGGGACCTCCCTTGAGACTCTACCCCTTTACCTAGATGTGCTTTTCATTGTGATATCACACCTATTTTCATGCTTCTACCATTGGCAAGGTACGAACACCCTCCCGACTAAGGATTTATAGGTCAGGCTACATGTGTGCTCATAAGGGGTATATCGGTTATAAGAATCTTCCACTGTTCCTCATGATTTATGCATTGTCATGTTTATGTTACCTTGGCTCAAGTTATTCTTTATAAAGTTTCTCTTATGATTATGATTATGATTGAATTATTAATGTTTTGAAAACTTTGAGCCTTTATGTTTACATTATGATATTTAAAACATTATCATGATGTCCCACTCTTATGAACTCTTATATATTTTAACTGTCTGTTTTTACTTACCTTTCATACTCAGTATATTTCAAGTACTGACCACATACTCTTATGTTTTGTTATTTCATGATATAGGCTCGAACATTCAGGTTCAGTCCCGCCGTTAGCCAGTTCTCCAGTGTTAGCACATTTAGCTTGTTGGTGAGTCCTCATCCTTCGATGACCTCCTCATCAGCTTTTTGTTAGCACCTTTCAGTTTCAATTTATTAGTGATCTAGTTAGGGTTTTGTCCCATCAGCTCGTCAGGATGTTAGAAGCTTATAAAACATAGTATATACTAAGCTTCGGATCAGTTATGTATTTCCGATGTTCAGATGTTATTAGTTGCTCAGACTTCCTCTATTTCAAATGTTTCTTTCCACAATTGCTTATGTTGAGCTTTAGTTATCATGTTCATGCCATGGTTCAACTTGGAGCCATTTATGGTTCTAGGTTCCGTGTATATATATGGGGTCCCAGCTCGGGTCGTGACAAACTTGGCTTTATAGCCTTCAATTTTGAAGTGTCCTAGGGTGTCTGAAAGCTATGTTAAATAGAGTCTTTTTCGTGGATGTGAAGCATGCCAAACTTAAGACGAAGAGGCTATGAAACATTTAGGAAACTTTCCTTCTTTTATGATCTATGTCGTGCGATGAAATGTCCCTCTATCCTTCTAACTCATGCTATATGCATTTGAAGAATTATGCCTCCCCCCTGAGTTAATGAAGAACAAACGAAAATTTAAATGGCCAAGAGAATGGAAATGAAGATGGGCACCAGCAGGCCCCACCAGCCCCCGATGATCATGTGCCCAAACAGGTTACTCATACAGAGTTTAGGGCAATCAACCAGAGTTGGCACAAGCATTGACTTCCCAGGCCAATTAGCAGGTGATAGCGCATGTTCCCTAAAATGGGAATGCGATAGCGGCAAGAGTTAGCGACTTTCTCAGGATGAACCCTCTGGTGTTCCACGGGTCAAAGATGGATGAGGATCCACATGAGTTTATTGATGAGATTCAAAAGATCACCCAGATTATGGGGGAACAGGGAGGAGTACGTAAACCAAGCCTCTTATGAGTTGAAAGGGGTTGCACATATCATGTTTGGACAGTGGAAGTATAGCAGAGCAGCTAGAGCAGGTCCTATTAGTTTGGATAAGTTTCTTACCACGTTCTTGGATCAGTTCTTTCCCTCTGTGATAAGGGAAATCAAGGTAGCTGAGTTTGTGAACCTGAGGTAAAATAATATGATAGTTTAGGAGTATGCTTTGGAATTCACCCGTTTGTCCAAATATGCACCAGAGCTGGTGGCTAATCAGAGAGCTCGGGTGAGCAGGTTTGTGCATGGAGTAGCAGACTACCTGGTCAAGGATTGTAGGACCACTATGCTTCATCAATACATTGATTTTCCTCGATTGGTGTTGTAGGCCCAGTAGATTGAGGTAGTGAATTTGACAGAGAGAGAGGCGGACATCATCAGCAGTCCCATCAGAGGTCATTAGCTCTAGCACCGTCATCAACCAGTGTTCCATGTAGACCCAGATGTGATTAAAGGGATAGGGCGTTATGCTCGATGGACAAGGGAGCACTATAGGAGATTGCACCTTTCCAACCTATGCAAAGTGTGCAAGAATCATCCAGGGCGGTGTTTAGTTGGCTTAGATCATTGCTTCGAGTGTGGCAAACTCGGACATAGACTCAGGGATTTCCCTTCAGGTAGATTGAGCAATGGTGGGGTCCGTACCTTAGTCACTAGTTCAGCAACTCCAGTAGCACGTCCGTTCCAATAGGGTGCTTCCATTAGTTCAGCTGGCGGTCAGTGCTAGAATAGGTTCTATGCACTCTCATCGCGACAGGAGCAGGACACTTCACCCATGTGGTGATTGGTATGTTACGAGTATTCCACCTTGATGTATATGCTTTGTTAGATCCATGGGCTACTTTATCTTTTATGATGCCCTATGTTGCTAGTAGTTTCGGAGTCAGTCCCAAAATCCTATCATAACCCTTCTCAGTCTCTACTCCAGTCGGTGAGTCAGTTATAGCTCGATAAGTATATAGAAATTTCCCTGTCCTAGTCCTTCAGAAAGTCACCTCAACACATTTATTAGAGTTAGCCATGATATATTTTGATGTCATCTTTGGCATGGATTGGTTACATGCATGTTATGCCTCAGTGAATTGTAGAACCGTGCGGTAGAGTTTCGGTTCTCGGGTGAGCTAGTCCTACAGTGGAAGGGTAGTTCAGCTGTGCATGTAGGTCATTCTATTTCCTAGCTTAAGGCTAGGAAGATGATCTCTAAAGGTTTTGTGTATCATCTAGTTAGGGTTAAGGATGCTACATCTG
>JACEIK010017171.1:0-13249 GCA_018107945.1 Datura stramonium
TATAAAATCACATGAAAATGTATCAAATAGCTTAGACAACACGACTAATTTAAGTTGTAAAGCGTATCACGGGACCTATATTATTTCCCGTGATCAGTGAATGGGGCTTCAATTAATAAAAATCCCTCAACGAATTTTTGGTAGTATCCTTCCAAGCCCAAGAAACTCCGACTTTCTGAAGGATTTACCGGTCTGGGCCAATTCTTCACCGCCTTAATCTTTTGGGAATCTACCCTTATGCATTTGATTGATACCACATGACCCAGAAATTCCACCGAGTTTATCCAAAATTCACACTTACTGAACTTTGCATATAGCTAACGATCCTTGAGGGTCTGAAATACTATTCTCAAGTGAGCGGCATGGTCCTCCTCGCTCCGTGAGTATATCAAGATGTCATCAATGAACACAATCATCAACATGTACAAATCTTCCTTGAACACCCTGTTCATTAGATCCAAAAAAGCTGCAGGGGAATTGGTTAGCCCGAAAGACATAAAAATAATTCAGAGTGACCATACCGAGTCCTGAAAGCGGTCTTCGGGATGTCACTCTCCCGAACCCTGAGCTGGTGATACCCAGACTTGAGATCAATCTTTGAGAAGCACTTGGCACCTTGAAGCTGGTCGAACAAATGAGCGATCCTGGGAAAGGGGTACCTATTGTTGACGGTAACCTTGTTCAACTGTCGATAGTCAATACACATGTGAAGGGAACCATCCTTCTTTCGAAAAAATAGAACTGGTGCATCCTATGGAGACTGGCTCGGTCTAATGAGTCCCTTATCCAACAGATCCTTTAATTGCTCCTTCAATTCCTTTAGCTCGGCTAGATCCATCCTGTAAGGAGGAATAGAGATAGGTTGTGTATTTGGTAATAGATCAATACCGAAATCAACCTCCTTATCCAGAGGAACACCTGGAAAATCATCGGGAAATACCTGCAGATATTTGCACACCATCGAAACTAACGGAATAGTCGGGGTCTCAGACTCCACATCCTTAACCCTAACTAGGTGGTACATGCAACCTTTACAGAGCATCTTTCTGGCCTTAAGATAGGAAATAAACTGACCTATTGGTACCGCCGAATTACCCTTCCACTCCAAAACTAACTCTCCCAAAAAACAAAATTCCACCGTACGGGTCCTAAAATTAATTGAGCCATAACATGAAACAACCAATCCATACCAAGAACAACGTCAAAGTCAGTCAGGGCTATGACCGAATCACCAATGGGGGTCAAAATTGAAAACGGTTCTAACAAGGTCTCAGGACTAACTCCAAGTCTACCAGCAATGTAAGGAGTCACAAAAGACAAGGTAGCTCCCGGATCTAGCAAGTAATAAACATCAATATGAAAGACACGTAACATACCAGTGACCACATCTGGCGAGGCCTCCTACTCCTGGCGCGAGGCAAGGGCATAAAAGCAATTTTGGCACTATCTGCCACCTCTACTAGTCGATGCTTCCTGTGGAGTGGAATGGGCTAGAGTTGCTGCTGTCTTAGTGGTCAATGAATGGCCCCTATCATTATTCTATCTAGCATATGGGCATGCTCGACGCATGTGCCCAAGTCTACCACACCCATAGCAAACATCTGAACCAAGCAGCCACTTCCCAGTATTACTCTTGCCGCACTTCCCGCAGGCTGGAGAGGTATACTCTAACTAGGTGCCCCTCTGATCCCTTGACCCTGAAACCCTGCTCCTTTGATCACCCCTGGGTCTGGATGGAACACTAGCTGACGATAGTGCTGGGGCTAGTGATCTCTGCTAAAATTATGGATCGTAGCCACCACCGGACCTCTAATGCGAAAACCCCTGGCTATCCGTCCGAGCCCTCTTTGCATCCCTCTCCCTCACATGATCCACATCCATCTATTGTGCATAGAACACTATTCAAGGAAATTCCATATCCTTGTGAAGCATGGCGGTCCTGCAATCCTTGTCTGAATAACCAGCCACACCATGAATGAATCGGCTCACCCGCGCCCTCTGATCCATCAATAACTATGGGGCGTACTTTGACAAATGAGTGAACTCAAGTGAATACTCTAGAACTATAATCTTTCGCTGATTGAGGTTCACAAACTCCACTACTTTCAACTCCATCATCTCCCGAGGGAAGAACCTGTCGAGAAAAGCCATGTGGAACTCATCCTAGCTGATAGGGCCCGCTCCCGCTGCCCTGTTGTGTTTCCATTGTTTGTACCAACTATGAGCGACCTCTTTTAGCTAATAAGAGGCCAATTCCACACATTACCCATTTTTCACCCCTATAACTTGAGTGACCTTCATGATCCCTTCAATGAACTTGTGTGGATCCTCGTCCACGTTTGATCCTGCGAACTCCAGAGGGTTCATCCTCAAGAAGTCTATAATCCAAGCCGCCGCTGCATTGCTATTTTGTGGTACCTATGCAACAGCTTGCTGGTTCACCTGAGCGGTCAAGGCTTGCGCACACATCTGAATAGCCACCTGAAACTCAATGTGGGTAGCTGGCTCTGGTGCTTGGGGCTCCTGAACTAGTGGGGCTTGCTGATGCCCATGGTCTTTGCCACCTCCATGGCCTTCATCATTACTATTCCTCCTTCCGTTCATTCTTCTAGGAGCCGAAATTCTGCAATCGCGACTAGCACAAATTAGAAGGATGGAGGGACTTTTCATCGCACGACATAAAATTATGAAAGAAGGGGACATTTCCTAAATGTCTAGTAGCCTCTTCGTCATAAGTGTGGTGCGCTTCATACCCATGAACAAGACTCTACTTAATGTGGCTTTAATACACCCTAGGACACTTCAAACCTATTGCTCTGATACCAAGTTTGTCACGACCCGAACGTACACCCGGATCGTAGACACGGGACAAGGGACCCTGAGAAACCCCAAGTCGACCCATGTCACATGCAGAAATCTAATCTCGTTAAATAAGGCGGAATACTTAGCATAAAACATAGCGTAAACATAAACATCGCGTAACAACTGGAAGTGGGCATTTACATAAGCTGAGTTCTACATCCTATTTGAAAGCCACTACAACATACAATGGGTTGATGGGAAAACATCCCCAACTAACCTGGCCAATACTAAAACATAGACGACATTGAAGTATATCAAACAACCTTGGAACATGAGGACTCACCAATAGCTGAGAGCGAGAACTAAGATGAGTTCAGGATGAGGATGAGCTTGAGATCCAAACCCTGTATCATGAAATGATACAACATAGAAAGTATGAGGTCAGTACGTGGAATGTACCGAATATGCAAGGTAAGTAAAAAAGAACATTTAAAGTATAATAAACTCATAAATAAACGTAGGAGAAGGACATCATACTGGTATCATAAACTTCTTAAGTAAACATAAGGCTCAATACATTGAAACCGTTCATAAATCATTCATTATCGTAATCGTATGTAAACTTAATAAAAACATAACTTAATCCAATAACAAAAATATAACAATTCATAAGACATGTGGAACAATGGGAGGAATCATCATAATCGACACCATCATGGTAGAGCCTTTCATGATGCCCCAACTATCTCACTCAAGTGGGCAGAGCCGACCCTGGCTTTCCAGGCGAGGGTCGTGTATTAGGCATGATATCACATTTGAGGGGATCATTACCAATACAATATCTATAACATTAAAACCCACAGTGGCACGTGGTTATGAGACATCGGTGTAGTCCTTTGAACACTAGGTTGCTCGGTGCTAGACACAGCTCCCAAAAATATACATATAGGTTCATACATAGATAAATGACATCATGCATTAAAATTAATTGGATAAAATATAACATTTATCATCATTGATCCCCTTTAAAACATGCTTAGCCAAGAATCAAAGGCTCCTTTTCATCGGCCAACATCATAAATTTATAAATCATATAATTCGTTTCATAAATCGTAAATCATTCTTCAACATGTGGGCAATGCCTAATACTTTACCAAACTCAATTTTTTCAAAATATGCTCGTAAACATGGGTAACTTGAAATCATTCTTTTCCACATCAATAAACTCAAAATATTGATTATTTATCATAAATCATTACTTTCATAAACCTTCATCAAATGGGCATTTTAGATTTAAAAAGATTGGAACATAATTTTAAAGGAAATAATATAAAACCAACCCATCATTCATAATTCACTAGTTAAAACTCAATTAAATCAAATCCATAGAGAGAAATCACATTTTCATGCATTTGGGTAAAAACCCATGGAACTTGAATAGGAGGATTCATGACTAAATTCGAAATTTGGGCAGGGGTGTGAAGGATTCACCCATTCTAAAACCCTACATACCTGGGGACACTTGGTTCTTAATTTCCCTTGAAAGCCAGAGATGGATGGAGAATTTAAGGAAGAACACTTGAATCACCTTCTACTCCCCTCTTTAACTCTTGCATGCACAAACTGAGGCTTAACAAGGACTAATACCCCTTAAAATACCCTTTTCTGACTTTAAAATAACGTAGTTTAGGATTAGAAGTTTAGAAAATTACGAGAAGGCCCTTACTAATTTGCAGAAAATAACTGCCAGGTGACCCTAACGGATGACCTGATGACTCGTCAGGATGGGAAACGACTCGTCGTGTTGCCCATCAAGTACACTGCCTCAGCCTCAGTTAAAATTCACTAGGCTTGCTCATGACCCATCTCACGAGTCGTTGGGACTGACCACGACTTGTGGGGTCCCATCCGTTAGGTACACTAGTCAAAGCTCCTATTAAATCCTCAACCTCACCCCACGGTAGACCTGATGACTCATGCTAGCTGACCAAGAGTCATTGCATTTCCTGTGGGGACCTCAACTCCTCATCCCAGTCCGGCCTTCCCACGAGCCACCTGAGGACTTGTGGGGTCTTCTCATGAGTCGTCTAACAAATCGTCCTGCAGTGTTGCAACATTTTCAAGATTTTCCCCATTTGACTCCCGGGTCTGATCCTTGGGTTCCCTGGGGGGTATAACAACTATGTTGCTAGTATTTTCGGAGCCAGTCTTAAAATCCTATCAGTACCCCTCTTAGTCTCTACTCTAGTTGGTGATTCAGTTATAGCTCGATGGGTATATAGAAATTTCCTTGTCATAGTACTTCAGAAAGTCATGTCATTAGATTTAGTAGAGTTAGCCATGACTGATTTTGATGTTATCTTCGGTATGTACGGGATCCATGTAAATGTGTTTACGAACCACAAAAGTCTATAATATGTGTTTACCCAAAAGGACCTGAATCTACGTCAGAAAAGTTGGTTGGAGCTTTTGAAGGATTATGATATGAGTGTGCTTTATCATCCGAGTAAAGCAAATGTGGTGGTCGATGCTCTTGGTAGGCTTTCTGTGGAGAGTGTTTCCCATGTATATGAGGAAAGAAAAGAATTAGTGGAGGATGTGCATTGGCTTGCACGGTTAGAAGTCCACCTTGTGGACTCGGCAGATGGTGGTGCCATTGTTCAAAATGGGTCAGAGTCATCTTTAGTGACTGAAGTTATAGCTAGGCAAGGCGAGGATCCTATTTTGGTAAAATTGAAGGAGGCCGATCAGAATCAGAAGGTAGAAGTCTTCTCCAAAGGGGGAGATGGTGTGCTTCAATATTAGGGTCACTTATGTTTACCAGGTGTTGGTTCTTTAAGAGATCGAATGTTGAACGAGGCTCATGGTTCCAGATACTCTATATATCCAGGTGCCACAAAGATGTACCATGACCTATGGGAAGTCGATTGGTGGAGTGTCATAAAGAGGACATAGTAGAATTTGTAGTTAAGTGTCTGAATTGTCAACTGGTGAAAGTGGAACAAAAAAGACCTGGAGGTGTGCTCCAATACATTAGTATCCCTACTGGAAAGTTAGAGGATATCAATATGGACTTCGTTACCGGTTTGCCTCGCACTCGTCGACAGTATGACTCTGTTTGGGTGGTTGTAGATAGGTTGACTAAGACAACTCATTTCCTACCGGTCAAAACTACCGATTCAGTAGAGGATTATGCTAAATTATACATTTGGGAGTTAGTTCGGTTTAATGGAGTGCCCTTTTCCATCATATCAAATAGAGGTACTCAGTTTACCTCCCAGTTTTGGAGATTATTCCATAAGGGACTCGGTACTCAGGTCAAGCTTAACACAGCATTTCATCTGCAGACAGATGGTCAAGCAGAGCGAACCATTCAGATTCTTGAGGATATTTTGAGAGAGTTTTTGATTAATTTCAAGGGTAGTTGGGATGATCATTTGTATCTCATTTAGTTTGCATATAACAATAGCTACCATTCTAGAATTCAGATGGCTCCATTTAAGGCTCTTTATGGGCGAAGGTGTAGATCACCTATTGGTTTGTTTCAAGTCGGTTAAGCTACATTGATAGGTCTAGTTTCAGTCCGTAAGGCTATGGAGAAAGTGCATCTAATAAGGGACATGTTGAAGACAACTCAGAGTCGCCAAAAGTCCTATGCGAATGTGAAGAGGAGGGAGCTTGAGTTAGAAGTTGATGATTAGGTGTTTATGAAGGTATCCCCCATGAAGGGATTGATGAGATTAGGAAGGAAAGGGAAACTTAGTCCCTATTATGTTGGTCCGTACTGGATTGTGAAACAGATTGTCAAGGTAGCATATGAGTTAGAGTTTCCCTCAGAATTAGCTTTAGTTCATCTAATTTTCCATGTATAACTCTTAAAGAAGTGTTTGGGTGATCCAACTCTAGTTGTTCTGGTGGAGAGTGTAGGTGTGAAGGATAGACTTTGCTATGAGAAGGTTTCGGTGGAAATACTTGATCGTTAGGTTCGAAAGCTAAGAAAAAAATAAGTACCCTCAGTAAAGGTTTTGTGGAGGAACCAGAAAGTTGAGGAAGCTACATGGGAAGCCGAAGTACATATGATGGCTAAATACTCGCATTTATTCCCTTCCGGCTCAGTTTCAGCTTGAGGTATCTGTATCCTGCTTAGCATTCTATTCAATTTCATGTTCAGCTCATGTACCCCAGTTTCTTTCGTCAATGAATGTAGGTATGATTCAAGAATTTAGTTCCGTCACGTAGTTCTGTTAGGAGTCGGTCACTCTGTCTATTTTCAACTTATTTTATCAGTATTTGAGTATGAAGACTGTATTTCTCTGCTTTTCAGTATTTTTTCCCACATTCAAGGACGAATGTTCCCAAGGGGGAGATATTGTAATACACTGAAAACCCTAAAGATTAGACCCAGGAGTTAAAACGGAGAAAACAGGATTTTCTATACCAGGTCACAAGACGAGTCGTCCAGTGACCCCTTGGGTGCGCCACGAGTTATTAAGTGACTTGTGGGGAGGACGTTGGACATGGTTGAATCTTTGAGTTTTGAGGTGACCACGGGTGTGACCACGAGTCATGGTAAGCACCATAATTCGTTGAGTGGTCTATGGTCAAGAGTTTATTGAAGGTTGAATATTTTTTTTGGCAGTGTCCCTAAAAGGTTTTCATCACGAGTCGTAGGTTACACCACAAGTCATGGTGTCCCTCATAGTGACCAGTGGTGATGAGTTTCCAATGTAGACTATGAGACGAGGATCACGAGTTGTGGTGATGGGGCACGAGTCGTCCAGTCCCTCGTTGGGACTAGCAGTGTGCAATTTCTTGGGAATTTATTAAGGGATTTTTCATAGTTCCTAAGGCCTAAGTTACGTCGTTGTAAGATCAAAGTTGTATGTTTTATTAGGGGTAAGTTCATTCTAGGCCTATTCACTTCCACACATGCAAGTCTAGATGCTCCTAAGGGTGATCAAGCCTAAATTCCTCAAGTTCTTCCCAAAATCTCCATTGGGCAATCAAGGGAGTTTTGAAATCAGATTTCTACAGGTACGTAGGGTTATGAATGGGTGTATTCATCCACACCCATGCCCAATCCCTCTTCAATTCATGATATTCTAGTTGATGAATATATGGGGTTTAACCCCAACATGTGAATTCTCTAAGTTTCAATCATTGCTATGTTCTAAGCATGTTTCTAATGTTGGATTATGATTAATGGGCATATTTTACAATATTTTCAATTATAAATTATGTTTTCAAGTTTTATAAATTATGATGCCCGTCCATGAAAGTTCATGAAAGTTAAGATCTATGAAATATGTATTCAAGCATGACGAGATGTATATGAAGAAAGTATGATTTCGAATTATCCATGTCTATGTTCATATTTTTCGACTGATCAATTCTATGTCAATCATGTTTAAGTATTGGGCAATTCCATATGATCAAGTATGTTTCATGATTTATCTAAATTTTATGTTATTAACTTACCACATGGATTTTGGAATCTAGACTCCCATTATTTTCAGCTTGTGGTATGGTTTGAGCCCAAGACTCCTCATGTTATGATTTTAGATTTATGCATGTATTGTATGAGTCAACTTCATCAGTAGACGATGGTTCAGCTTCTTTGAAAAATGATGGAGAAGATATGCATGTTTTTTGGAGTTGTCTTGCATCGAGTAGGCTAAGGGTCAGTCAACCCTATGCCTCAGAACTATGCATCAATGTAGGTATGTTCAAATTGTTTAGGACCTCCCTTGTGAGCTTCCCCTACCCCTAAGGGACCTTCTGCTTGATATCGATATCATGGTAGCATCCTTATCCCTGGAAAAGCTTTGGACAGCTCTTCCCACTTGAGTGTGATACTCAGGACAACGTAAGCTCTATCATGGTAATATCAGTTATATGACGAGTCTCCCATTGTTCTTCATTATTTCAATTATGCATGTTCATCAGTCATGTTATTATGTTTTCAGTAGGTTTGACCCAATGTTCAGTTTTATTCATGATTATCAATTTTCAGCTTTGGATTATTCGATTCAGTTATGATCAGATCATGATTTCAAAAAATAGCATACAAGCCCTACTCTCAGAATCTTATCTTGATTTTATTTCATAATTTGCATGGGTTATGATTTTACTTATTTAGAGTTTTTTATTTACCATAAATACTCGGTATATTCCACATACTGACCGCATACTCTATGTTATATCGTTTCATGATACAGGCTTAAATATTCAGGATCAGTCCCGTCATTAGCCAGATCTGCAACATTAGCACTTTTCATCCAGGGTTGGTGAGTCCTCATCTTTTGAGGGCCCTTCTTTTCAGTTGTATTTAGTATTTTCAATTTCAAACTATAGTAAGTTAGTTAGGGTCTTGTCCAGTCAACTCGTTAGTAGTAGAGGCTTTTCAGACATAGAATGTAATCAACTTTGGACTTGAGTTATGTATTCCAATGTTATGAGATTATTAGACTTCCACTATGTTAATTATGTTGATCTTCCTCTTTATTATGATCGAGTTAGATGTCATGTTCATGCCATAGGTCGACTTGGAGCCTCTTGGGGTTCTTTGTCCCGTGTCGCAATTCGGGCCTATGTTTGGGCCGTGATAGAAGACCATACAAATATATTAATCAAATCATAGCTACCCAAGATATTACTCATAGTCCCACCCCTCATGATTTAAAATTATGGTTACCTAAAAGTATAAGAAATAAGATATACATCCATGTTCACTCAATGGTATTAAAGTATTTTATGCTCATATTTATGTATTTTTACGTTGTAGTCCATTTATGTTATTTATTGGTTCATCCTTATGAACTTTCTCTATTCAGGGACAATATTCTTTATGATAATCTCATCTATCAAATCACTCTTATTTAAGGATATAACTGCTCGCAGTAACTCTCCTTATCTATCGTAGTTATTAACTCATTGCCAATTTCATGATCGCACTATATTCAAGTTATTCCTCTTTTGTCCTTAATTAAATAATTCCATAAAAATTTCATATTAATACCCATCTTTATACTTACAATAATCAGCAGCATACAATTAGGATTACCTCACCCGGATATACCGTTATGAACCTACCGTTAGAAACAACAATCTAGAACATGCTACCTAGTGCACACAACCAATAATCTAGCATCAAAAGTTCTATCCATACTTAGTAATTATGGAATAATATTTATCACTTCTTTCTTTCCTTGTTATTCGAGCTATTCCCCTATCTTTAATTATTCCTTATGGTTTATACTGATCGCTCTCAGCATTATAGTTCTTTAATTTACAGATTGATAGCATTTCAATATTACACACATATATGAGTTACTAATCGAAGTATGATGCAAAGGTAAGCCATAACCTACTTGAGTGTCAAGCTACTACCAAGAAGCAATGGATCTTCAGTCCTTGCACCAAGCCTAGCATTTCTTGAAAGAAATCATCAATGAGAATAGTGGAATCTTGCCCTTCTCTAGCCACCCTATTCTTTTTCGCTACTAGAATAACCAAAATTTATTTCTAGGGAGTTTTTAATAACAAATCCTTATTACAATAGAATCTAAATTTTAAAAGTGAAAAAAATACAAAGATCTGGACTGCATCTTCTGCTATGATGATGTGTGCTCCGCTGCAGCAGTTCCGCCATGGCGATGAAGTACCCGCCATAGCGGTCTTGTCGCCTGGCCCACAAAAGTTTGTAATTCCACCTCTTTAAATAAAATACAACTATTACTTTCATCCATAATAGAAAATAACACCAGCACTCTATAGATTTTAAATTCTTGTGCCAATATTTTCAAGGTGCTATAACAATCGGACAGACCATTACGCCATGTAAATTATGGATTACCTTTGAGTTAGACTTTTATTAGTAACTCGCATACGTGTGTACAGTTGATGTAAAATTGATAGGCTTACATAGATATAGAATTTGACGAATATTCATATAAGATCGTAGTAACAATTGGGATAATAACCCGAATAACAAGAAAAGAAGGAGGTGATGAACCTAATTCTATATTTAATGATGGTGGGTAGATTCTTGATATTATACTCTAGATGGTATGGTCTTTGGTGTAGATTCTTTTTTGTTGTAAAAAGGAAAGAAGGGTACTAGCATGTAAATTGTAGTAACGAGTTGCTGGATTAAATACAGAGTTTAGAAGAATTTAATTATCGTGTGGCATATGAAATTGATAACAAAATATGAACTACGATATAGACAAAGAAGAATCCATAAGGAGTTGTATCTCGAAGTAGGGTGAAATGGTAGTTGGGGTATTCATGATGAATACTGTCCATAAATAGCAAAGTCTCATGAGATGAAATAAGTATATAATTGGGAGGAGGAAAAAATGTATGTATACAAAAATATAATTATAAGTATTAATATACCTTATGTGTCTACAAGTGTACACCTAATTACCCACACCTGTCAGTAATTGTAATTTGTAATTACGAGGAATTGGACTGTGACTCATGTCTTATATTAATTAAGAAATTGATAAACATGCTTGAATGGTCTTCGAATAGTAATGGTGATATAACTTATAGTGGTATAACTATCTTTCTTGAAAAGAGCTCTAGATTGATTAAACTATGAATATTATTCATGAATTGAACGTGTAATTGTGATGATCAATGTGTACTTGTAATTTATCATATGCGATAGCTGTTTGAGAGCATGACAAAATATATATAGATGAATGGCGGATAATACATCCTAACCATTAGTTGAGAAGCTCGTGCCCAAGGTGAGCAATTGGGCAAGTGGTTGTGTCTTAATATAGGGATGATTAAGAAATGAACCATTCTTCTAAGATGAGTTGCTCGTTCTTGAGGTGAGAATTTGGGACAATGATTATGATATGAATGGCACACGCCCGAGGTGAGCATCTGGGCGAGTGGTTGTGATATGAATGGCTCGTGTATGAGATAGTCATCTGGATGAGAAGATGTGTAATGACCCATATGTAATTAAATGGGAATGAGCTTAGGACATACTAACTAGCCTAGGTGGTGCATATAAAGTAGTTACTAAGGGAGATAGTGAAAATTTTGATGCTGAGGAGTAGGTTGAGAGAAGGATGTGGGAGCTACTTATTACGGGGGACCGCTACAGCGAGAGTGTTCTGATGGTCAGAGTCCCGCCATAATGGATTTGGAGAATAACCATTCGATCTGCCATAGTGGCATCCTGATCGCCGTAGCGGGTCTGCTGCAGTGGACGATGGAAATCAGAAAGTGGGTTTTGAGTGAGATTTTAGGGGTTATATCCTATTATTTCCCAAAGCATAAACTCCCAAGAGCTAGAGGCAATTTTCCCCCTAGAGTAGTCAATTTCCCTTCTCAAGCTAACAGACTTGATTTACTCTATCTATGGTTTAATACTTAACACCTAGGAATCAAGGGGGGCCTCCAATGGTGACTTTGGTAGCAAGAGAACCCTAAGCTTGTAGAACTAGCACTGAATCATGGGGAAAATAATGGGTGATGACTCTAAATTTAAAAGGGAGTAATGATAACTTCCTAATGCTTAGTTCTTATAGAAAATGGTTCATGTGGAAATGAGACCATGCGTAGTTCTTATAGAACATGGTTCGTGTGGAAATTGAGATTTTGACCTCAAAATTGCCTTAAAGAGGGTTTGACAGAATAATGGTTAAGAATTGAGTAATGGGAAATGAGGTGGATTGTGATAATAGGTAGAATGGGGAGGGTTTTAATTCCGAAAACCCTTGTTTTAGTAGTAGACTATTGAATTGTGTTAATTTTGTATATTTAGGCTTTGAGCATTCAAAAGCATTGAGGAAAAGCAAGGCTCAAGTAGGGTGATTGTAATTCGAATCTTCCAAATTGAGGTATGTTATGGCTTACAAGGAGATAGACTTTTCATAATGGTATGCTTAGATGTGGAACTATAATGTGTATATTGTCTCTAGATCTTAACTATTTCAATCTTTCTTGTGGAATTCCTTGATTTAGTGATTTTAATGTGTTATGGTTATCTTTGTAATATGGAACAAAGTGTATCTGTTGTTCATGACCTCTGTACATGCTGAGAATGATTGAATTGTCTAAAATGGGGTAAGTTAATGGGGGTAGAACGAGATCTCCTAAAAGTCATAACAACGGACTAATGATAATATATGTACTGTGAGAATGAATGTGGATAATATTAATATCCTGAGATGAGTGGCTTGTGCCCGAGGGAAGCATTCGGGCGAGCAACGATTGACTTAGTGGCTCGTGTCCGAGGAGGTAAACGAGTATATTAGTGCGAGCGGGTACCATGTCGGTACAGTACATATATTTATGCAGGCCATTACTGGAATGACAGAAATAAAACCCTCTGGCATGTGTGTACATAGATATTAGTGACGGAGTGTTTATGGTGAATTGATGGAGGCATGTTCCTGGCATGTCACCTTATGTTATGTTA
>JACEIK010017173.1:0-13244 GCA_018107945.1 Datura stramonium
CCAGAGATCTGGCGGAGGTAGTCGCCCACAACAGCAGCAACAGCAGAGGGCCCCAGCACCTAACTCAGCCAGCACCCCAACCTTTCGATCCCGCCAAGATCGGAGGGGTGGGTCATCTGGCACTCAGTCTGAGGCCCATAGTATAGGGAACAGGTATCCAGTTTGCCCCAAGTGTGGAAAGAATCATCCTGGAGAGTGTCTACAGGGCTGAGAGGGTTGTTTTGGATGTGGACAGCTTGGGCATCGACTTAGAGAGTTCCCATTAGCAAGGCGAGGGAGATCACAATCCACTACCTCAGCAGCTCCAGTAGGCCGACCAGCTCAGCAGGCCAACTCATCAAGTATAGATGGCGGTCAACGCCAGAATCATTTATATGCTCTATTTTCTCGTCAAGATCGGGAAAGCTCACCTGACGTAGTTACTGGTATGTTATGTCTCTTCCATCAAGACGTATATTCCTCTTAGATCCAGGAGCTACTCTTTCATTCGTGACTCCATATATAGCAGGTCAGTTAAATATAAGTCCAGAGGTCCTCTCATAACCATTCTCAGTCTCCACCCCTGTTGGCGAGTCAGTTAAAGCCAACCAGGTGTATAGAAACTGCCGGGTCTCAGTCCTGAATAAATTCATTCCAGCTGATCTCATAGAACTATACATGGTCGACTTCGACCTTATTCTCTCCATGAATTGGTTACACTCCTGCTATCCTTAGTTAACTACAGAACTAGAGTTGTCAAGTTCCAATTTCTGAATGAACTCGTGTTAGAATGGTCAGGCAGCAATTCAACGCCTAAGGGTAGGTTTATTTCCTTCCTTAAAGCCCAGAAACTCATTTCCAAAGGATTTCTATATCATCTGGTTCAGGTCAAGGACTCCACTTTTGAGACCCTATCCATACAGTCAGTTCCAGTTGTCAGCGAGTTCCCAGACGTATTTTTTGAAGATCTTTCCGGAGTTCCCCCTGAATGAGAGATAGACTTTGGAATAGATCTCCTCCCAAACACTCAGCCCATCTCCATCCCTCCTTACAGAATTGCTCCAGCTGAGCTTAAGGAGCTGAAGGAGTAGTTAAAGGATCTTCTTGATAAGGGTTTTATCAGACCCAGCATCTCTCCCAGGGGTGCTCCAGTGTTATTCGTGTGTAAGAAAGACGGTACCCTCAGAATGTGCATAGATTACCGTCAGTTGAACAAGGTCACAGTTAAGAACAAGAACCCTCTTCCCATAATTGATGATTTGTTTGACCAACTTCAGGGAGCCAGTTGTTTCTCCAAGATCGATCTCAGGTCAGGATACCATCAGTTAAGGGTCAGAGAGTGTGACATACCAAAAACAACACTCAGAACTCGATATGGTCACTACTAGTTTCTGGTGATGTCCTTTGGACTCACAATGCCCCTGCAGCTTTTATGGACCTGATGAACAGAGTCTTCAAGCAGTTTCTGGATATGTTCGTCATTGTATTTATAGACGACATTTTGGTATACTCCAGAAATGAGGAAGATCATTCCAATCACCTAAGGTTAGTATTACAGACTCTCAGAGATCGCTAGTTATTCACCAAGTTCAGCAAGTGTGAATTCTAGATGAAGTCTGTGACTTTCTTAGGACATGTGGTCTCAGGTGAAGGGATACAAGTAGATCCTCATAAGATAGCAGTAGTGCAGGATTGGCCAAGACCTACCTCTCCTACTAAAATTAGGAGTTTCCTGGGCTTAGCCGGTTATTACCGACAGTTTGTGGGACGTTTATCCTCCATAGCGTCTGTTTAACCAAGTTAACTCAGAAGAAGGTGAAATTTCAGTGGTCAGATGAGTGTGAGAAGAGTTTCCAGGAGTTGAAGACTCGACTCACTACCGCTCCAGTGTTAACCTTACCAGAAGGATCAGATGGGTTAGTTGTTTATTGTGATGCTTCCAGAGTTGGACTCGATTGCGTTTTGATGCAGCGAGGCAAGGTGATAGACTATGCCTCCAGACAGCTCAAAGTTCATGAGAAAAATTATCCAACTCATGACTTGGAGTTTGCAACGGTGGTATTTGCATTAAAAATATGGAGGCACTACTTATATGGAGCTCACGTAGATGTATTTACAGATCATAAGAGTCTGCAGTATGTGTTCAGTCAGAAGGACCTAAATCTTCATCAGAGAAGGTAGTTAGAACTACTGAAAGACTATGACCTGAACGTGCTATATCACCCGGGCAAGGACAATGTGGTGGCTGATGCCCTAAGTAGAGTGTCTACGGGCAACGTGGCTCATGTAGAAGAAGGAAAAAAGGAGATGGCTAAAGATATTCACAGGCTAGCCCGGTATGAAGTACAGTTGGTGGATTCGATCGAGGGTGGTGTAGTAATGCAGACCGGGTCAGATTCCTATTTAGTTGTGGAGGCTAAGTCCATACAAGATGAAGATCCCATCTTACTTAAGATGAAGGAAGCAGTTCTCAGGAAGGAAATAGAAGCTTTCTCCAAAGGGGGTGATGGTGTGCTCCGTTACCAGGGTAGACTATGTGTATCGGATGTCGGGGAGTTGAAACAACAGATATTGGCTGAAGCGCACAGTTCTAGATATTCCATTCACCTTGGTTCTACTAAGATGTACCGTGATTTATGGGATATTTACTTGTGGAACGGCATGAAAAGAGATATTGTTGAATTTGTAGCTAAGTGCCCGAACTGCCAGCAAGTAAAGGTGGAACACCAGAGACCAGGAGGTATGACTCATGATATCAGTATACCCACATGAAAGTGGGAAGAAATAAATATGGACTTCATTAGGGGTCTAGCTCGGACTCATCGGAAACATGACTCTATCTGGGTAGTAGTGGACCGAATGACTAAGTCAACACATTTCCTCCCAGTTAAAACTACAAATTCAGTTGAGGACTATGCTAGAATTTATATTCGGGAACTAGTCAGACTTCATGGAGTTCCCTTGTCCATTATTTCAGACAGAGGTACCTAATTCACCTCTCACTTCTGGAAGTCTTTTCAGAAAGGACTTGGTATCCAGGTCAAGCTCAGTACAGCTTTTCACCCGCAGACAGATAGACAAGCTGAGCGGACTATTCAGACCTTAGAAGATATGCTAAGAGCGTGTGTGATTGATTTTAAGCATAATTGGGATGACCATTTTCCTCTTATCGAGTTTGTGTACAACATCAACTATCACACTAGCATTCATATGGCCCCATTTGAGGAATTATATGGTAGGCGGTGTAGATCCCTTATAGAGTGGTTTGAGGTTGGAGAAGCTACCTTGATAGGGCCAGACTCGGTTCATGAAGCAATGTAGAAAGTTCAGCTCATCCGAGAAAGGTTGAAAGCAGCTCAGAGCCATCAGAAATCTTATGCCGATGTGCGGAGAACCGAATTGGAGTTTGCAGTTGATGACTGGGTATACCTGAAAATTCTCCCATGAAAGGGGTGATGAGATTTGGGAAAAAGGGAAAGCTCAGTCCACGATATGTGGGACCCTATAAAATTCTGAGGCGGATTGGTAAGGTGGCCTATGAGCTAGAGTTACCTTTAGAATTAGTAGCAGTACACCCAATTTTCCATGTGTCACTTCTGAAGAAGTGCATTCGTGATCCAACTTCGGTAGTGCCATTGGACAGCGTGGAGATAAAAGGTAGTCTCTGATGAGCCCGCAAGTGTATGGGTCGTGCAAGTAATATAGTGGCTCTTTTTAAGAACCGGATTGTCGAACCCACAGGGACTGGACCCATTCCTCTAACCATCCATTTCTACTGTGATCTTAAATATCTAAAGTGTTGGTGATAGACATTTTTGTTTGAAGAATATTTAAGTCTAAGTTTGTGTCAACGAAATATTCTGAAAGTGCTTAGAAGCAACATAGAGTTAAAAACCGAGATAATCATGCGATATGATTTGCAATGGAATAAGCATGGGACTATCAATTGTTATTTCACATAATTAGAATTGCATGTTCCAGGTCTTTCGAGCCTCTAAACACGGCAATCTAGCCTCCTTTGCACATCATTGTGAGCGAGGTTTTAATTTTCTAGTAGCGGGCAATCCATTATGTTGTGGTTTATGGGGGAAACGATTAGGGACTTTCGTACGTCTAACTATTGCTCAACTTAGCCTCACAACTACTTCGCCAGTGGTGATGTGACATCCCAAGTTGGTCTTTCATAACCCCCGTGTGTCAACCAAGCAAGGTGTTAGGTATATTTCTATCCAAACACGGAATCTCTCTCGAGATTACTTCATGCTCCCCACATTCTCATGTCCTGACCTAGGTAATGCCTTCTCAAACTATTTCCCAAGCTAACAAATATTCGTTCATGGTGATCAATCATTAAAACAACCAACAAATCGGGAGGTAAGACGAAAATAACAATCAATAACTCAATTCCAAAACAATATCATAGAATTTCAATCATAATCCATGGCTTCCAGCCCTAGAGGAAGGGTTCTAGCCATTCATGTTCGTAAAACTCTCTACACTACTATTAATCTAATCCTAAACTACATACTTACACGAGATTGGTAGATGAGAAGGGAATTTGATAAACCCTAGATGAGTTCTCCACTTCTCCCTTCCTCCTATGCGGTTTTTCCCGAGAATAAAATCGTGACCAAATGGAATTAGGAGCTAAGGGTCCTATTTATTAAATGGAGAACGTGCTTAATTTGGCATGTCGTGGAACGGCTCCGTGTCACGGGTGTATCGCGAGCACGCCTGCAGCCCGACACGGAGGCATCGCGAAGCTCCTTTGGAAATCAACTCCGAAAATCGGCCTCGGCTGACACCTTGCCGCGTTGGCAACGTGGCACTTGTTTGCTTGGGCAGTGCGTTGCACACCCTTGGTCATGGAGCCACCACCGCCGTGGCACGTTGCCAACGCGCGGTGGGCTGTCTTGGGCAGCTTTTGCGTGGCGCGTTCTTAGGCCCGCGCGAGGTGGGTTGTTTTGGGCCTCCTCTTTGCCGGCGTTCGCGTGTTTTATTCCGTCTCCAAGCCTCTACTTCACCAACTCATGGATAGCCTCCTCAAAGTCATCAAAACCTAAAACAAGGCTAATCATGTTGGATCAGCACATATCTTCACATTTATATAAAAATCACATGAAAATGTATAAAATAACTTAGACAACACGACTAATTTAAGCTATAAGGCGTATCACGGGCACTATATTTTTTCCCGTGATCACAACCCCACATAAGCCTTGTTCATCCTCGAACAACCCTTTACATATCATGCATATGGAGGTCCCACATAACTAATTGCTTAAGATAATTCAAGCTACGGCTATAATGATCACGTAGATACAAATTAAAAATGAACATGCTATGAAGTACAGCTATGTTAAGACTTCTTAACCTCAGAATCGACTCTCAATCATTGCAAACTCATGCAAATCAACTGATTTAGAAATCCCACATGAATTTTATCCTTCATTAAACATGTGCCCCTCACGGAAAGAGAGTTACCCAATCACACGCAAAAATAATTTTTACATCACAACATGTGTGGGTATATAAAAGAATTACACACTCACTCTCACAAGAATTCCACATGCTTCATGTCATGACCCATATGCTTGCCCTTAGTGTTTTTACTTCACTAATTTGAGGATGTATGAATGTAAGATCAAGTAGGACTTTGTAGGTTGTAACTTAACTGGTCGAGGTAGGTACTATTATGGCGGTAATAGTGACTATCTTTCTAGCACTTTTAGTACATCACGCCCTCATTCACGAACTTCCCTTCCCTTGCTTCACCTTTTTATCCTTGGTAATTTTCTTTTCCCTCTTTTGTTCCCCCTTTTATTCAGGCACTTTTGACTTGTCTGATGAGGAGCTCTACGAATAATTTTCATTACTTTCTTTTCTTACTCCTTAATAATGATTAACCGTTTTTCACACAGTGCACCTTTGACCTTTTCTCCAACTTCTACAACTTCTATTTTCATTTCTTTTCATTCTCTCACTCCTTTACTCTTTCAGATTTTTTCTTCTTCAACTTAGGAGCTTTGGGTCAAATTCAAGGTTAATGAAAGAAAGGATTAAACATGTTACAGCTATCAAAGAGAATAGGCTCAGGCTCAACGGGGCTAACAAGGATTAATTTCTCAAGGTAGGTAAAATGAGGGATAAAATTAGGTTAGTCAAGAAAATGCCGTCATCTCTACAATTTACATCCATATTTGTCTTCATCTTTTTTTCGACAAGTTGATAATCCACAATAACTGCATAGAATACTCAAAAAACCTTACACACTCATGGCACATGCTCAATTCAAGATACATTAATGAGACTCTTACTCATTAATCACAAGAATTCAAACATTAAGCTTCAATTATATTGAGTCAAATTCAAGAGCTAAGTGTCTCCAACAAAGTTATATACTTTCATGCTTCAACACTGAACATACTTGCATCTTACAATCATATATAGCACGTAACAAGAACATGACATCCATTAGCTACGGTTTCAAAAACCCGACATCTATCGACTAATTTTCCTCAAGGCGGTCGTCATCCATCCATCGTCGGAAAAAGTCCCTAACTACGACTAAAACATTATATACAGACAAACAAAAATAAAAAATAAAAATTTTATTCTTCGGTTCAAAAAGACCCCTGATCAGGAAAAGAACCGAAAAGAAAAACCAATAGGTGATAATTCCTGCTTGACTCCCAAAATTTTTCAAATTTTCTCATTTTTTCCAAACAAGAAATTACATTCACCAACAATTCGTTAGGCACAAAAATTTTTTAAATTTAATTTTATCTTGATTATGTTCTTAAATCATGCTATGTCCTCATAGCATCAAATTAACGTTTTAAGAGGGTGAGAAATACTCGATGAGGCCTTTAGGCCTAGCTAGTAGCATGTGTTTCCTCGGCTTTGCACAGGTGGGTGTTCGACCCACACTTTCTCTTCCACGCTTCCTACCTTCCTCCTCCGAGGGTACTCGGACTTCCCTCCACTGTACCCGACTTTCCACCAAAAACACAAACAAAAAATGAAAATAACAAAAATCCAAAGCAAAAAATAAAAAAATATTAAAATTTGTACGAGGTACCCTTGGGTTGCCTCCCAAGCGAGCGCCTTATTTTACGTCGTTGCACGACGTGTGGGGCCCTTACCCCTCGGGACATCCTCATACACAGGTTCTCTTTTCGAGAACCATCTCCTTTTCTTCTATTTGTTTAGAGGAAACAACCTCCCACTCTTGTTCCTCCCTTTCTCCAACTTCTTCTCAATTTGAAGCCCTTTTTCAGACTCGAGTAGACACTTGACATGCCTTGGCCATCAGTGGAATCCTCCACCCCACACTCATCCTCTGCCAACACACCAACTTGACAAAAGGTTTTACGTAGTGTGCGGATAGGTTTTATTTCTTGGTAGACACACGAAGGTTTCTTCATCATCCTCGACCCTCATTTTAGGGTCCCTTCTTTCAAGTCAATCACTGCTCTCCGGTGGCCAAGAATGGCCGTCCCAAGATTAGGGGTACCTGGTCATCAACTGAAAATCTAAAACAATAAAATCGGCAAATATAATAAATTTACCTACTTTTGATGAGGGAGGTCTCTATGATTCCCTCCCGGTTGTCACTCGTGACTTGTCGGCCAGCGCGCCTTGTCGGTCTCGGTCTTCCCAACCCCAAGGTGTTGAATAAGGATAGGGGCATTAGATTAACTGCTGCCCCTAAATCACCTGGCTTCGGAGCACTTCGACTTTACCAATTTGTATGGGAGGGTAAAACTCACGGGGTCTTTGAAGCTTCTTTGGCATTTGCTCAACACCTGCAGCCCGACTGCACTCCTCAGTCAGTGCTACAGTCTAGACGTCCACCAATATAACTTTGTTCGCCATCACGTCCTTCAAGTATTTTGCATACTTGGGCATTCCTACCAAGACATCAATAAGAGGCAAATTTATGTGAAGTTCTTTGAAAGTCTCAGAGAACTTTTTGAAACATTCCTCCTCCCCTTGCTCTTTTTGAATCTACGAGGGAAGGGTGGTGGTGGTCTTTGTGCTGGCTGCAATGAATATTGTGCATTTTGTTGTCCAGCACTCTGATTTGCTCCAGTATCGGTGGATGGTCCCTAGTCTTACCAACTCATTTGCCACCTACTCTTCTCAACTCTTTAGGCATTGCATCGGCTAAGCGTTTCGGCTTCTAAGGCGATGGCATTGATGCTGCCCGGGGTTAGGATCTGCGTCGCTTGGTAATCCCCCTTGCGTCCCTCATGTTTGAGCAGCTGCTATTTGACCCACTTGTTTTTCAAGGTGCGGGTGGCTACTTGCTGATTCATTAAATCTGCTTTGCCATCCTCACGATTTTTACCTTGCTTGATTTTGGGTCTCCATAATTTTCTGCGTGTTTCCTCAATGCGGCTGCTACTATGCCCCTCAATCTGCCTATTCTGCTGATACTGATGTTGTTGAGGTTGCATAAAAAATTCTGCTTTGGTTTCCACCCCAAGAAGAATTCGGGTGGCCACCTTGGTTTACGTTGGAGTTGTTCCCAAATTCAGTTCCTGTGCACATTTCCAACAAAATTGGCGATTCGAAATCGGCTCCACAAGATTCTGCGTTGATGCCCATTATTACTACAAATTTCACCAACTCGGAGCTTGCTGAACTGCATTAACCTGGCCACCTGGTGTTGGTGCATACTCGGTTTATTGAGCGGGTCAACATTTGATGTTGGAACGAAGCTAAGCATGCGCAAGGCATTCAAACTATACGCCTTGTCAACCACGATCTTCTTCCTGCCCCTCTCGATGATTATTTGTGCCACTCTGGATTTCCTTGTGCAATTACGTTTCAACAAAGTGTACAACTCATCATATGTCTTCTCCAAGGCTTGCCACCCGATGCATAGTCTAGTAGTATTTTTGTGTGTGGGTCCAGACATTATACAAAGGTATGGGCCAGCACTTCATTTGATTGCTGGTGATGGGGGCAGTCTCACCAGCAATGACTTGAATCTTTCTGACCATATACAAGTTTATAATGAACCTCTGCTTGGCGAGTATCTCACTTCTCAAATTTGCGATCTTTTTGAAGGAAAAATCTGATAAGGAACTTTCACAGCCAAGTCATCCCTTGAAGTTATGGAGTTCGGTGGCTCGGCCTTCAGCCACTTTTTCGCCTCCCCCAGTGAAAATGGGAGAGGGTCAATCGGACATAATGTGGACACGCGGTGAACTGGAAACGTGTCACTTATCTCAAAAGAAAGCTCTGTAAGTCTTCAACTGCTTGGTCCTAAATGTGCCATTCTAGTGAAATGACCACTAGAATGTAACAGGCTGCACCATATTCTATTTAAGCTCAAAGTTCCCTCCGAGGCTCGGTTTACGGATACTAGGGGTCACATTCATCAGTGATGGGATTGCCACTTCGCGAACTGGTCTTCTTTGCCCAGATTGCTTAGATGATAGCTGTGCTTGCCCGCGGGTTTTGGTTGTTGTTGTTGTACCTTTTTTGAGAAGTCTCTTCAGCTTTTGCTCTAAGAGCTACTCTCCTTTGCAAATGGATTTGACGTTCGGAGTTCAAGCAACGGTTCCACAAGCTCTCTATTTCTAGCCGGCTCGGCGGGACAACTGTCTTTTTTGCAAATAGACGGGCAAGACCAGGATTTCTCAACACTTAAGGAAAATGTAAAATCACACAAAAGCCAGATGATCATCAAAGCTTCGCCGAGTCCCACGGCAACGGCGCCAAAAGCCTTGATGAGCGCGGGGTGTGGGTGTTGGTGCAAGCTAAATAGTGGCCTGCACAAGAACAGTGCTCGAACCCACCAGGGACTGGACCCATTCCTCCTAACCATCCACATTTCTACTGTGATCTTAAATATCTAAGTGTTGGTGATAGACATTTTCGTTTGAAAAGAATATTTAAGTCTAAGTTTTGGGTCAACGAAATATTACGAGAAAGTGCTTAGAAAGCAACATAGAGTTAAAACCGAATAATCATGCGATAATATGATTTGCAATGGAATAAACATGGGACTATCAATTGTTATTTCACATAATTAGAATTGCATGTTCATGGTCTTTCGAGCCTTTAAACACGGCAATCTAGCCTCTTATGCATCATTGTGAGCGAGGAGTTTAATTTTCTAGTAGCGGGAAATCCATTATGTTGTGGTTTTGCGGGGGAAACGATTAGGGACTTTCGTACGTCTAACCATTTAACTTTAACTTAGCCTCACAACTACTTTGTTGAGTGGTGATGTGACATCCCAAGTTGGTCTTTCATAACCCCAGGTGTGTGACCCAAGCAAGGTGTTAGGTATATTTCTATCCAAACACGGAACCTCTCCCGAGATTACTTCATGCTCCCCCACATTCTCATGTCCTGACCTAGGTAATGCCTTCTCAAGCTATTTCCCAAGCTAACAAATATTCGTTCATGGTGATCAATCATTAAAACAACCAACAAATCGAGAATGCAAGATAGAAAATAACAATCAATAACTCAATTCCAAAACAATATCATAGAATTACAATCGTAATCCATGGCTTCAACCCTAGAGGAAGGGTTCTAACCATTCATGTTTGTAAACTACTCTACACTACTATTAATCTACTCTCAAACTACATACTTACCGCGAGATTGGTAGATGAGAAGGAATTTGATAAACCCTAGTTGAGTTCTCCCACTTCTCCCTTCCTCTATGCGGTTTTTCCAGAATAAATCGTGACCAAATGGAATTAGGAGCTAGGGACCTATTTATAGTAGATGGAAAACGTGCTTAATTTGTCACGTAGGTGGAGCGACTCAGGTGTCATGGGTGTATCGCGAACCCAACTGCCTGTGACACGCGGAGGCATCATGAAAGCTTCCCTTTGGAAATCAACCAGCTCGGCCTCGGCAGCACCTTGCCTTTTATGGCAACGTGGCACGCTGCTTGGGCAGCACGTTACACACCCTTAGTCAACGAGCAACCCTGCCGTGGCACGTTGCCAATGCGCGAGTGGGCTGTCTTGGGCAGCACGCCTGCCACATGGCTTTTGTGCCAACAGCAGCAGTGAAACATTTGGGCCTCCCCTCTTTGCCCGGCCGTTAGCGTGTTTATTCCGTCTCCAAGCCTCTCCGTCTCCAAGCCTCTACTTCACCAACTCATGGATTAGCTCCTCAAAAGTCATCAAAACCTACAAAACAAAGGCTAATCATGTTGGTTATCACATATCTTTACATTTATATAAAATTACATGAAAATGTATAAAATAACTTAGACAACACGACTAATTTAAGCTATAAAGCGTATCACGGGCACTATATTTTTTTCCGTGATCAGTCTCTCATATGAGGAGGTACCAGTCCAGATCCTGGACCAATAGGTTCGTAAGCTGAAGAATAAGGATATAGCTTCAATCAAGGTGCTATGGAGAAATCAACAAGTTGAGGGAGCCACATGGGAAGAAGAAGCAAACATGATGGCCAGATACCCTCACTTGTTCCCTTCCAGTTCGGAAAAATAATCAGGTACTGAATTCCTACTCAGTACTCTACTTAGTTCCGTACTTATCAGCCTTATTTAGATTTTCTGCATGCATTCTAGTTGCATCAGCTCAGGTAGTACGGTTAAATCAGTTCGGAGTCAGTTACTCCTTCAGAAATAAGTCATAGCCTCAATTTTAGAAATCTCAGCTCTTTTCCTAGTTTTGGTGTTCATTCGAGGACGAATGATCCCAAGGGGGAGATATTGTAACACCCCGAAACTTTCCTAGACCAAATTTAGATGTTGCATGAAAAACCATAGGAAAACCATAAATTATTCTGTCCTAGATTACCCCCACAATGGACCATTGGTGGAACCAACAGACCTTGTAAGTTGTCATGGATAGTAGCAGCCTTCCTTTGAGGGAAACAACGAGACATAGGACGACCCGTTGTTCCTAACAATGAGCCATCCTGTGGGCCATTGAATCCCAAGTTTAGAGGATTACCGGACCTTTCCATGAGGCAACGAGAGGGAATAGAGGCCTGTGGTTACTACCAATGAGCCGTTGTTACCACCCATCATCCTGTTCTATACCTCAGTAGTGTGGACCACGAGTGAATACAATGAACAGTTGGTTCTTCCAACGAGCCGTTGTGAGGACTCGTTGTCTCCATGCCAGTTTTCCTATGTGTTCTAACGGATGGTGTCAATGGCCCGTCCTTTGTTCCAACGAACCATTGTATCCTCCCGTGGGTCTTTCCAGTGATGTCTGCTTCAGAAGCTAGAACCAACGACAGCTTTAAGCGGACCGTTGTTTGAACCAATGACTCGTTCTGAGATCTGTTGTTTAGGGTCGGGCAGTTTTCAGTGCTTTCTGCCAGGGGTATTTTTGTATTTTCCCAGCCTTTTTAACTTGAAACCATGTCTTTTTCGGTTCGTATAGGAGAGAATTAAAGGAATTAGAATTACCCTTTCCCTTCATGCCTCTCAACTCCCTCAAGAACAGAACGTAGAGTTCCTCTGGAAGCGCAGAATAGAAACTAGGGCAAACGACAATCCTTTCAGTTTTTCTCAGAGATTTTCACCAGAGTTTCTTCTACAGGTATGTGGAAATTCAGCAAGGAGATTGTTCTCCCCTTGAGTCCCCCAAATCTTTCTCTCTCTTCACTTTCAATCATAGCCTTGAGTTTGTGAATTCGAAATTATTGCTATTGTTCTTGGATTATTTCATGTGGAATCCTATCCTATGTTAATTGTAACTATTTTCCACCAGCTTGTAATCAAAATGACGCTTGTTCCATAAATTTATAAATTCATCCCTAACTTTTGAAAAATCAGAAATTAGAATCCTGGTTAAGCTTTGAATTCTCGAAAATTGGTTGCATCTTTCAGAGTTAGGGGCCTCTATGGACTTGTATGTGTTGAAAACCCAGTTATGTGTATGATATTTAGATTAGTTAGAAAGCCTATATACTTTGTATTTTCTCATAATTGTTAGTTCAGCTTCATTCAAAGTACTAGAATATTCAGTGTTAGTCAAAAATGTCAGCTGATCAGTTAGACTATAGTCCTTTCCCTAAGTGTCAGTGGTGCCTCTCAGTTATCAGACTCAGACTCAAATTATAGTTAGTTGGTACATTAGGCAGTCATGAAATTTCAGTAATATAGCTCTAACTAGCCCCAGGACCCTAGTTCAGTTATCACTTTGTTCTCTAGACGGTTACGACGCTTCCAGATAAGCAGCTCTGACCAGTCTTAGAACTCAGTTTCCAAATCTGGTCCTATAAGACGCTCAGGGAAACTC
>JACEIK010017175.1:0-13239 GCA_018107945.1 Datura stramonium
ATTGAGATGTTTTTATTTAACAGGGTCAATTGTTGTCGATGTTAATACAGTGTTGCACCGGCATTGCTAGTCATTACTTATAAAACACAGGCTGAGGCGCAGGTCTGGGTTCAGAGCTTCAGGCCACTACCCAAATTCGCGATTCACTTGCGGTTCACGGGCTAAGACCGGTGAAACACCGATGTAACATTGATAGATAATCTTAGTGCCCAGTTGTTTGACTAGGCTGGCGGCTCAGCTGCGACTCGCTTGTTTATATCGATATTTCGCAATTGTAACGCCAGACCACCAACACCTGATTTTGATATTGCAACTTGTTTTCATCTAATTTTGTAGTTTATATTTCTAGATTAGTTTTTTATGTCTTTTAATCTCATATTATTCAAAACCCAAGTAGAAAAGCATGTGGCACTAACATTTATATGCAGCATCATGTCCAATTCTCGACGACGTGGTAAAGGAAAAACACCAATAATTAATGCCATAACTCTAGGTGCAGGGTCCGACGAGGAAAAGTGGATTGATCAAATCTACTTTGGGATTAATAAAATGAAAACTTATTATGTTTAGTGTAAGGAGAACCGGTCTATCATTGCACAAGCTCGATTTGAGGTTGACTCCTTCAAGGATGACTTTCCAGACATTTATGATTAATTTCGAATTTGTGATTGGGAGCCTTTCACAATTCCCTTGCATCTTTATTTTCCCGAGTTGGTGAGGGAGTTTTATACCTCTTATAGGGAATGACAAGATATCTTGAGGATAACGGTAGAGTTGATAAGTTTCCATGTTTATCATCTATGCTGATACTGAGCCAAGAAGTTTCCATCACCCCAGAAGAAATAAACTCTATTTATTGGGCTGACCCAGTACGCCCAAGTTGAGATTTCAAAATAAAATTAGATGATAAAGATGATCAATTTGAGGGGGTCGCCGAGATAATTGTTGTGGGTCAACCGCATTTGGATATAGCAAAGGGCGTGATTCACCGGCATGATCTCAAATTTGACGCATGAATATGGCTGGATTTGGTATGTGCCCCTATCATTCCCTCCAAGAACACAACTCATGTTCCCATTGAGACCACAATCCTAGTGGATTTCCCCCCATGGATCAAAGGAAAATAAATGTGGGGAGATTATTGCTGAGAAATTAAAAAGGAAGGCCAAGCAAAAATCAACTTCTATGCCCTATCCTATTCTTATTAGTCTACTGATCCTTCGTGCCAATTATCCCCTATTCAGGCCATTGGACAAAACAGTTAGGGTTGAGGGAGTGATTACTTTAACCACTAGGATAGACAAGGATGCCCCAAGTTCAAAACATCCCAAGTTGACCAGGGAACCAGCAACCCCTTCACCTTCAAGATGTCATGAATATGCAGCAGTTTCACCACCAACCAATAGTGCTCCCTCACCACCTGCGAAGAGCATTTTGAAGATGGCACATATGGACCGGGCCCATGATGTTCAATTGTTAAAATTGGCAAAGGCAATTCACTCTATGATCTAACAAGCCATCAAAAGAACAATGAGAGCTGTAATTAAAAAATTGGGAGGCCTATGTGCAAGAGTGGATGTGTTGGAAAATGATGTGGCGACCATAAAGAAAGAAATTGACAGCTGCAAGGAGATGTTGTCACCGAAAAGTATTGATTTGAATACATCGACCCCTGAGGAGGCTCCACTAGAAAGTAAAAAAAAGAAGTCCATTATATAATTGGTTTGTGGGTTATGACAGCCTGTCTGAAGTGATATCAGATGAGGAAATATACCATAGCAGACAACCCCGCCCTAGGATGCACACTGTCTATGAAGTGGATCCATCTTGGCAGCCTAGTAGGGTGGATGGGACTTCCTATCATAAGAATAGAACTCATCCAGACCACTGGGAAGTATCATCCTAGGGCAAGACACTCACACTTCCGCCTGACCCGCTAATGACCTCCACATCCAAGACTGCTTCATGGCGTTTTAATGAGGTCACCTACTCATGGATGCCTTATTCCCCTTGCTAGATTCATCAGTGAGTCTTCTTACCCTTGCTTGTTCTTCATTTGTACATTAAGGAAAATGTAATCTGTTAATTGGGGTGGAGGTGTGTTCTTTTCTGTGTGACTTATGTCTACCTTGTCGGGTTGTGGAAATAAATGACAAACTTGTTTTAAATTGTTTGTTTAATTAATTGGGCCTATGTTCAATGCCAAATGTTTCATGACCAAAGTCTTAATTATCGCCTTTTGTTTATAGTTGTTAGTGAATAAACTCATAGGGTTTTCTTTATACCATGTCTCTTTCCTAAGGAGCAATTTTCTTTTCTTTTCTTTTTTTGTCGAACCGGATGGTATTTCCCAATGATGGATTGAGAGGCAACTTTCTTAAGGGAAAATGTCAAGTTTAAAGTTTTTTTGAGTTAATGATTGCAATGGATTCTGAGAGGTACCACCAAAAAAATTTCTTAAATGGCATGGCTGTAAAAAAATGAAATCTGATAATGAAAGGGGTAGTTGAATTTGAAAGTTAAGTACTCGTTTTTCATAAGTTGCACATTCTTTATTTGGCTTCTTGATTCACATGAAATCTTATTTTATGACTCTTGATGTGGTGATGAAAATAGTGTGAACCCCTTGGAGGGTGATGCTTTGTGGGAAAGATTTTAGATTAATTCTCTTGCATGAAGGATTGTCTAAAACTTGCCCCAAGTGTGACTCAAGGCGAAATTCTAGATGTAGTTGCACTTGGAAGATGATTTTAGGCTTTATTTTGATAGCTACTTTACCCATATGACCTCCTTGAGCATGAATCCTTGCAAGCCAATGTTGAGCCTTTAAGTCTTTTCCTTGAAAACTACATTACAAACCTATTACCCTTTTTGTAATCCCTCTTCGACACCTATCCTCCCTAGTGCTAGTTGTGAAAAGAAATGCAAAAGTGATGCTTGAAGTCCCAAAAGTGTAGGAATAGAAAAGGGAATGATGAGGCAAAATCCTAAGTTTGGGGGTTGAAAAAAGGAAAATGGGGAAAAGGATGTGAACTTCAATGACATAATCTCATGTAGAATGACATGCTTATTCTAATAGTTCAGCTGTAAAGAATTGCATTGCTTGAGGAAAAGCAATGGTTCAAGTTTGGGGGTTTGATGAGTTGGTAATTTACCAACTCATTAGGCTTTTAAACATGAGCTTGTGATTGGTTTTCAAGTCATTTGGGAGGATTTTATGCTCTTTCTCTTTAGTTTTTACAGTGATAACGTCCAAACTATACTCTTCATGCAAAGAGTATAAACGGTTTCTGTATCAAAACAAATATCCCGGCATATGTGGGATCGAATCCCACAGGGACTAGTGGATGATAAGCACGAGTGTCGGTTGAAAATTGAATTTAGCTTGCACCACTTAGGAATAACATAGAAATAAACAGGTTGGGGGAGAGTAACATTTGTAATAGAATATAACTTCTAATTTGATTGACTATGATAGCAAAATTACCAAGGTTGTTGATAAGAATGTGAAAAACTAGAGGTGTGGTGTAGATGATATGCTAACTAAATAGAGTCATGCTAGGTCATCTAGTAAGTTCAATTAGTGTAAATAATCTCAGAAAAATGGGTATTTAATGTTTTTTATCCTTATAAATACCTCTTTCTAGAGTTCTTTCAAACATCTAGACACCATTAACTCAACCTGATCAGATTTGGATTAATAGCTTCACTAATTTCTAGCTATTAGCTATTAATTAGGCGTGAAAATGTAATTTTAGCTATTTCTAGCCCAATTTCACAATCTCTTATCCATACCCACCATTAAATTCTCTCCCAATACTTAATTCCTCTTTTGCAAGCAACAATCAAGTAAGAAAAATTAGACCCACATCAATATCAATAGATCTTCGATTATAAATTGGAGAGAATCTAACAGATTTACATTTAGTTAAACAATATTGAGATGACTCTAGCAATACCCACTCTAATTAAGCATTCATCATCACACACCTCTAGTTAATGATTCATCTACTCATAATTAAGAAATTCAAAAGCACATTCGATAATAAACTCATTGAATTCAATAATAAGTGTAGCAAAATCAAGTTCAACAAGTAGTCTTCAACAATGGTAGTACTTTGCTATCAAGAAGAGGAAGAATAAAAAGAGAATAGTTCTTTTCAAATTCCACCAATAAAATTCTCCCTTTCTTCTCTACCAAGAGAATGTTCTAAAAGCTAGAAATTGAAAGCTGATGAGTACACAATAGTTTTCTCTCGAATATATCCAAAAAAATGGGGTATCTTCTATCTCTTTTTACGTGCTGGACAATTTCACCCCTGATCAGCATTCTGGCATCGGTGGAAGTACCGGCGGTTCACCGGTTGAAATCCGCGGACCGCTTCCTGCGCTATCTGCGCCTTCAATGAATTCCAGTTATCTTCGGTGTTTTGCCAATCTCCATTCATGCACCGTCAATTCTTTTCTCTTCAATCTAGCAAGTTCAGGTGTCATTTGGTGACTAGACTAGCGAGTCACCAGTGGAAACTCGCATTTGCTGGTGGCTTTATTTCCCCAGAGGCAGTGTTTATCGCCTTTTGACCGGCGTTTCGACGGTCTTCTTTTATGGAGCGCCAAATTTCATCCCACTTCCTTCTTTTTGCTCCATTTCTTGCTCTTTTCTTCACATTAGACATCTACACACAACAAAATGGTCATTAATCTTGTAATGTGGTTTCCAAGAAAGGGTCCAAGGATCAAACATTGGTTATCAAAGATTAATGCTCAAGGAGGTCATTTTGGGTGAAGTGACTACCAAAAGGAGGCCTAAGATCATATTCTAAGTGCAACTACATCTAGGATTTCGCCTTGAGTCACACTTGGCGTAAGTTCTAGAAAAGAAGATGTGCATGGGATCCATAAAAGTCCTTACCACACAAGGCGTCACTCCTCAAGAGACCACAAAAGTCATTGTCCACACAAAATATTGATTTAAGACATCAAAACATGCAAATTCATAAGTCAAGAAAGGAATCTACAAAGTATGACAAAGAGTGTTATGTTCTCGATTCAAACATCTGCTCATTATCATTTTCATTTTCCTGTCCCATTTTAAAACTCCATTTCAAAAAAATTTCTGATGGTGCCTCTCAAAACAGCTCCATAAAAGACTCAAAAACAACATGGAATTCTCCCTTAAGAAAGTCGTCACTCAATATATCATTGGGAAATACCAACCCAGTTCGACAAAGAAAAGAGAAAGAAAACGAATGAATCTCCTCAAGAAAGATTCGTGGTATAAAGAAAATCCTAGGATTTTTTATTATTACACTACAATTTACAAAGGCAAATAAGAAAACAAGAAAACTTGGGTCATGCGTGCAAAATTTATCAATTCAAAGTGAAGACCCATTTTTATCACTAACACATCAACATTCAAGAACTCAATCATGCCACTCATTTTCATTACCATAACAAGCCCGGCAAGGGCAATCATTAACAAACAAAACAAACAAAAGCCAGACAAAGGCTATATCAATAAAATTCTGAAAAACATCAATGACCTCCCAACAAACAAACACTCATCCCTCCCCCACTTAAGAGAATACATTGTCCCCAATGTATGCATGCAAAATGGAAAGGGGCAAGAGACTCCCTGAGCGGGTCATTCCTCCTCATTAGCATCAGCTGCATCACCTGCACCATCACCACCGGCCTCACCTAAACCATCAAAATTATCCCCCAAGCCCTCGAACAGATCATCAATGGGGCCCCGAACTGTGGAAGGAGCAGCCATTGCAGCGTCAAGGGCACTCATATCAGGAACCTCTATTGATGTTCGGATTTTCCATTTCTGCACCTCAGTTCAGAGAGAGGTGATAGCCCCATGAAATGCATTTACCCGTTTGCACAATGTAGTGATGCTCTCATACAAAGATTTGAGCTCCTTCATCACTGTTTGAGAAATGAGTTTAGGGAGACGCTTGGCCAATCTTTGGGGTTGACTTTCATGAGAGTTGGTCATTTTCAAAAGTTTGTAGAGACCACTTGATTGGGAGGATGTAGAAGGGGGAGATGCTCCCCGAGGAGGCATGTCACCTGAAGCTTGGCCTGATGCTTCGTGATAGGGCATGTTCAAATACGGGGCATACGGTGAGTGGTTTGACCCATGGGATAGTGATCCCTTAGCGAACCCAAAAGCTTGCAGTCTTTTCCTCTTAACTGTGGGTGCCTCAGCATCTCTTTTCTAGTCTATGTCGATCACTCCTGAAGCAGAGACAGGGGTTTCATCCGAGAACAAAGGCACTCCAGCTTGTAAGCACAACTGGGGAATGAGGACATCGTATGGTATGGAAGTGCTGGCCTGTCATGCCTTCTGCTTCATTTGTTGGGTCACAATCTCCCCAAAGTTAATGATGGGACTCTGGACATGATGCATGCAATAAGAATTGTAGCTTTGAAGCTGACCCGTTGCTCGTTTTTAGAAGGAATGATGCGGCCACAAATAAAGTCCAACCATAACTTGGCCTCAAACTTCAGATCATGGCGAGAGATTTCGCCACCCATGGATGCCCACAGAGGTGTATCAGCGGCTATGAATGGGGCTATCCAGGAGAATTGGTACTTCAGGTCCGCCACCTAGGCTATGTACTCCGAGCTAGAGTCAATCTCATCTTCCTAAAATAAGTAGTTGATTGCAGCTGAAGTGATGTCGACTTCAACTCCCCTTATCATGACCGATGGTAGGCACGGGAAGTCATCAACTTTTCCTCTGTGTTTCATACTATCCTGCCTAGCTTGGTAGGAAGCATAGAACTCTGGTACCAGGCTGCGGTAGTAGGCTGGGAGAGGATTGACAAAAGCATGCCATTTCTTGTCTATGAATTGAGCGGTGATGTTGGGAAGATCACCACGCAAGCCTGATAGATCAAATCTCTTCTCCACAGTTATAGACCGGCCCTGGCATATGACGTAGTGCTCCATCATGTTGGGCACACAAAAAATGATGGCCTCTTTGGAGTTTGCATGTGGTGTGGAGGCCTTGGCTTTGCCCTTGCCCTTGCCCTTGTTGGTGGATGATGTTGGGGCCTTTCCCTTTCCGGTATACCTAGATGAAGACATGATATTTCTGCAAACATGGTGTTAGTGACAACCACAATGTAATTGAACTGAAATAACTAAAGTTATTCTAAAGGTGAAATGAGAAGAAAAGATTAAAAACCATCATTTAAAGAACCAACAGCATGGGTGAAGCACCGGCAAGTCGTAGGAGGAACCTGCGGGACGCCGATGTGAAGCAGAAGACTGAGAAGATAAAGAGTATACCGGTGACAAGGCGGCGAGCCTTCGGTAGTAATCTACGAAGCGTTGATGCAACACGGGATCCAAGCAGTGGCCTGAATCCAACTATAAATTAGACCGACGTTTCAACGGCGTTTCGATGGACCCTACCGAGGTTTCATTGGCATTTCGCCAGACCCTACTGGAGAATCCCTGAATGTCTTCATCTCCGAATCAATTCTAAACATTTCAATGGCTCCCATTTATAAACACCCACACACATTTTAGTAAAATATCAACTCTACACATGAAAAAGGGTTCAAATGATGATTTCACTTAAGAATGGTGTCACCCAATCTATTGTTGGGTAAAGCATGGAATTTCAATTCAATTGGGTTACTCAGAATTCACCCCATTCAAATCCACAAAAATATCACATCTATCCCACACCCATTTCAGCCATACACTTCTATCCCCCAGACATTTCAACAAATAGAGCATCAACTATAAATCTAATGGGAAGGAAAGACAGTTAAAGGGAAGGGAAAGGCATGTTAAAGCCACATGAAAAACGCAATTAATGTTCCATTGATGAGAACATAAAAGAGACAAGGATACATTACCACACTTTAGGAAAGAGTTTTGCAAAGACTAGCTTGTGAGACCTTCGCAACTTTCAACAATGGCGGCTGCGAAGTTTTGTGTAGTAGAAAAGGAGAATGTGAGTGTGGATGAGTGTAGTGAGAATTTTGGTGAAGAAAGGGAGAGGTTTTATAGGGGGCAGGTGAGATAGTGATTGGTTGAGGAGAAGGTGGGGTAGTAATGGTGAGTTAAATATGTATGGGAGGTGGAAGAGAGGGACTTATGGGAATGTGGAAAGGTAAGGTATTGGGAAGACAAAAAGGTTTGTGGGAAAATGCTAAAAGAGGAAAAAGGGAAGCCTAAAGGAATATTTTTTTAGATTAGGGCGGCTCAAAAAAAATTTGGGGTCAGATGGGTCCACAATTGATTTGAATTTTGAAGCAAAATGTACCTCGACCGGTGTTACACCAACGGTTCGCCAAATTGAGCCGGCGTTCCGCTGCTTTACCTTTTGCACTTGAAACACTACCCAGTTCACTATTTCACCACCATCTATTGACTGGCGGTTCGCAAACTGGGTCGGCAGTACGCAGATGAGTCGCCACTTGGCCCCCAGTGCTTTAGGTAATCTGTGTTGTACTGGCGATGACCAGCGGTACACATTTTTACACCGGCAGTTCGCCGGTGTGTCCACCAGTCAATTGCTCGTGTTCCTATATTTTTGCCTTCTCATATTGGGAGGCGATGGTTTGCTCTTCTGGATCCGCGATCCGCCGCTCCAGAGCGTCACATGCATTGTTGTGGTGCTTTCCCTCCTTTCTCCTCAATTCATTGGTCCTACACAAACAAAAACAACAAAGACATTAAAACACTCAAATAAGACACTTGGGTTGCTTCACAAGAAGCGCCTTAGTTAATGTCGTGGCATGATCTAGCTCTCATTTAGCAATTGCAATCATCCTTCGACTCCATCTCCTCCATCTCGATTCCTCTATCCTCATCCTCTTTTTGCAACACCTAGATCACTTTGCATTCGGCGGGAGTTTCAACTGATGATACACCTTGAAGGTGACTTCTTCACATCCAACTCTGAACTTGAGCTCCCCTAGGTCCACATCAACCAAAGCTCTTCCCGTGGCGAGCAAAGGTCTCCCCAAAATAATTGGTACCTACACATCCATTTTCACAATCGAGGACTACGAAATCAGCTGGTAGGATGAATTTATCAACTCTTACCAACACATCTTCTAATACTCATACAGGTTTCTTTATGGAATGATCTGCCATTAACAACCTCATAGATGTAGGCTTTGTTCTTCCAAGTCCCAACTTCTTGAAAATGATAAGGGGCATTAGATTTATGCTAGCACCAAGATCGTATAGAACTTTCGTAAAACATACATATCCCAATTGTACAAGGGAATGTGAAAGCTCCAGGTTCTTTGTGCTTGGGGATAAGATTTCTCATCATCATCGCACTACAATGGTGCATCATCTCCCCACTAACTACATCAACCACCTTCTTCTTTTTCAGCAACTCCTTCATGAATTTAGCATATCCTGGCATTTGGAGAAGCGCATCCATTAATGGTATATTAATAGACAATTTGCTGAACATGTCAATGAACATTCCGAACTGATCGTCCTTCTTTTTCTTAGCCAATCATTGTGGATAAGGGGGTGGAGCTCTTGCTTTAACCTTGTCATCATTTGAGGCCTTCATGCCCACCTCATCTTCATCAACATGTGAGGGAATTTCATCATCCTTCCCCTCACCTTCCTCTTTACTCTTTTCACCACTCCTTGGTGTATTTGGCATCTTGTCGACTTCATTTTATTCATTTGATTTAGGAGCATTAACCTCCTCAGAATTCACCCTTGCATCTCCAACCACTTTACCACACCTAGTAACAATAGCCATTCATTGACTATCTTTCTTTGGGTTTGGCATTGTGTCACTTGGGAGTGTTCCCTTCATTCCGGGATTCATTTGAGCGGACAAGTTATTCATTTGAGCTTCCAAATGCTTAATGGAGGTTGAATGAGAGCTCACCATTTGGGCAAGTTTAGACACCTCCCTTTTCAATTCCTTGACCCTATTGTTGTTTGATTCCACTTTCTTGAGGACTTTTGCTAGCATCTCTTCAATTTTTGAGTTACCTGCATCGCTCACACCTGGCTAAATCTGGGCATTTCTAGATTTTGGAGGGGGAACATATGGGTTTGAACTTTGGTGGTAACAATCTCCCTCTTGATTCTGCTCTCTATTTCCCCATCTTTCATTTCTTTCGGGCCATTCCTATGCATCACGGTTTCTTTAGCCTTGGTTCTCTTCCCTTAGGCACTAAGGACCTTGATTAGTCCCTTGAAACCTAGATCGAGGACCCCCCATATAATTTCTCATGTATTGGCATTCTTCATCGTACCTTGGTGGCGATGATTCTCCTTCGAATTGCAACAGACCTTGCATACCTACAACATTCACCACCTTGGGCCCTACCCCCATCACTTGTTTGGTTATTAATTCCAGCTGCATCATCATTTAGGCAAGGTTTTCATCTCTCTCTTCATCCCTTTTCCGCTCCTCAGCCACCAATGCACTAGAGTTAAGGTCATGTGTAGATATATTTGTCTCTATCGTGTGCCAGGCCCTATTTGTTTTGTCATTCTGTCCAAAAGGGCTTTAGCCAACCCATATGTTTGATTCATAATAGACCCTTCGGCTAAATTGTTGGCAATGGATTTGTTGATGGAGTCGAGGGTTCGGTAAAATATTTGGAGAAGCACTCCATCGGAAGGCCATGATTGGGACAAAGAGCAACCTTCTTTTTGAACCATAGTCACGCCTCATGCAAAATCTCTCCAAGCTCCTGCCAAAATTTTGTGATGTCATCCCTCAGTTGCAACATTTTCGACGGAAGGAAGAAATGATCCAAAAAGGCTTTGGTTAATTCTTGCCAAGATTAATACAACCAGGAGGCAATTCTTCCAACCGCATCGTCGCCTCTCTCGTTAGAGAAAATGGGAAGAGCCTTAGCCTGATAGACTCTTGACTTATGTTAGTGATGTTGAAAGGCTGGAATATCTCCAAGAAATTTCCGAAATGACGATTTGCATCCTCACTTGGTTTACCCCCAAAGAGTCCCTTCATTTGCATCAAATGTTGCATGGTGCTTGTGACATGAAACGCAGCATTCCCTACCGTGGGTGGTAGGTGAATGGCTCCCGCAATCTCCGGCGTCACTAGGTTATCTTCCTCATGCTCCATGTTACCTTCCACTAAGATATCCCCTACTTAGGAGTGATGACTCATATGGTTGTGATATCCTAACTAGCACAACAAAATCACGTCAACCAACTAAGATGCAAAGTTATTCCAAATTAACAATCAACACAAGAATATCAAGTGCTAGTCCCCAGCAACGGCGCCATTTTTGATAACGTCCAAAATATACTCTTCATGCGAAGAGTATAAACGGTCGTTGTATCAAAATAAATATTCCAACGGATGTCGGGGTTGAATCCCACAGGGACTAGTGGATGATAAGTACGAGTGTCGGTTGACAAATTGAATTTAGCTTGCACCACTTAGGAATAACATAGAAATAAACAGGTTGGGGAATTTAACATTTATAATAGAATATAAATTCTAATTTGGCTGACTACAATAGCAAAATTACCAAGGTTGTTGACAAGAATGTGAAAGACTAGAGGTGTGGCGTAGATGATATGCTAACTAAATAGGGTTGTGCTAGGTCATCTTATAAGTTCAATTATTGTAAATAATCTTGAGAAAATGGGTATTTAATGCTTATCAGACTCATAAATACCTCTTGCAAGAGTTCTTTCAAACCTATAGACACCATTAACTCAACCCGGTCAGATTTGGATTAATAGTTGCACTAATTTCTAGCTATTAGCTATTAATTAGGAGTGAGAATGTAAGTTTGGCTATTTCTAGCCAAATTTCACAATCTCTCATCCATACCCACCATTAAATTCTCTCCTAATACTTAATTCCTCTTTTGCAAGCAACAATCAAGTAAGAAAAATTAGACCCACATCAATATCAATTGATCTTCAATTATAGATTGGAGAGAATCTGACAGATTTACACTTAGTTAAACAATATTGACATGACTCTGACAATACCCACTCTAATTAAGCATTCATCATCATACACCTCTAGTTAATGATTTAGCTACTCATAATTAAGAAATTCAAAAGCACATTCAACAATAAACTCATTGAATTCAATAATAAGAGTAAAAAAATCAAGTTCAACAAGTAGTCTTCAATAATGGCAGTACCTTGCTATCAAGAAGAAAAAGAGAATAGTTCTTTTCAAATTCCACCAATCAAATTCTCCCTTTCTTCTCTGCCAAGAGAATGTTCTAAAAGCTAGAAATTGAAAGATGATGAGTACACAGTACTTTTCTCTAGAATATATCCAACAAATGGGGTATCTTCTATCTCCTTTTCCGTTCTGGACAATTTTTCCCCTAATCAGCGTTCTAGCATCGGTGGAAGTACCAGCGGTTTGCCGGTTGAAATATGCGGACCGCCGCCTGTGCTATCTGCGCCTTTAGTGAATTCCAGTAATCTTTGGCGATCTCTTCAGCGTTTTGCCAATCTCCATTCATGCACCGTCAATTCTTTGCTCTTCAATCCAGCAAGTTCGGGTGTCATTCGATGACTGGACCAGTGAGTCGCCAGTGGAAACTCACATTCGCCATTGGCTTTATTTCCCAGAGGCAATGTTTATCGCCTTTATATCAGCATTTTGCCGGTATTCTTCGGTGGAGCGCCGAATTTCATTACACTTCCTTCTTTTTGCTCCATTTCTTGCTCTTTTCTTCACATTAGACATCTGCACACAACAAAGGCATAATGGGCGTAAAATCCACATAAACAACTCATAAACTAAGCAAAAACTCAGGCTTAAAAGCCTAATGAGTTGGTGAAACCAACTCATCATGCAGGCATTCAACTTAAGGAGAGAACGAAAGGAATTGGACAAATGCATGGACTTAATGAAGAGGACCGGTGCTCCACCAGATGGGACCGGCGAAATGCCAACTGAAATGCAAAAGTATACTGGACTGAAGTGGAAGGTGCATTGGCGTAATGCGGGTCAGCACCTGCGAATTATCGATGCCAACGTCGTCCAAACCCTAAAGTTACTTCCCCCAAGTGCGACAGAGCGACGTTTCGCGGATGCCGCCAGTGACTAACAAGTAAGGCTGCCTTCGGGAGGGCAAAATCGTCCAGCATGGGATTTGAGGAGCATTTTTTAACCTATTTCTGTACATCTCTAGAAAGTACAAATATTCCATTCCATATTTGTTCAGTTAGAGAGAAATATTGAATGGCTTTTCTTTTTCTTTTTCCTCTAGG
>JACEIK010017177.1:0-13238 GCA_018107945.1 Datura stramonium
GTGATTTCCTACTCCCTTGAAGAACCCTAAGTGAAAACTTGAAGAACTTGATGAAAATGGCTTGAAACCCTTCCTACTCCCTTCTCTAACACTTGAAATTTCTAAAATGAACTTAACAGGAGTTTTCATCCCTTAAAGACCCTGTTTTGACCTTAAAATGACATGGTTTAGGGCCCAAAAGCATAGAAAAGTCGAAATTGCCCTTACTGAAATTTCCCCGAAAAGTAGTTCTGGCCCCGACCATGAGTCGTGCCACGAGTTGTACCATCAAGTCACGACTCGTGGTTCACCCTTTTCCCCAACTTTCTGAATTTGGCCACGACTGGTAACCCACGACTCGTACCACCATCCTACGGGTCGTACTGTCAATCGTGGTACCATCCACCCAAACTACTACAACTTAACCACAACTCCTCACCATGACTCATTGCTTCATCCTACGAGTCGTACCATGACCCATGAAGACTCACTCTGGCACCACTGAGATATTCACCACGACTCCTAGCCACGAGTTGTACCATCCCACTCAGGCTCTCGGTCTCCTCACGACTCGTGTCACGAGTAGTAGGTCCTCACCAAAACTCGTACCTCGAGTCATACTGGTGCCAAATTTCAGGTTTTCTGCAGTTTTGGCTTAAACTGTAGGGTCTATTTGTAGGCCCTTCCGGGGTGTTACAGTTACACCCCGTAAAAGTTAGTAACTTATAAACGTACGCGTGGATTTGTGTTAGATAAAGAGGGTACAATGCGTGTAAGAAACCTCGAAATTCGGGTTGAATGAGGCCAGGGTGCAAGGGCCAGCGTGACGTGCCAACACCCTTACGCTTTGGGCAGTGCGGCGCGCAGGCCCCTTGGCGCTTTGAGGGGCGCGATGTAGGGCAAGGATGCCGCGTTTAGTGGTGCGAGGCGCCCCCTGCCACTGCCCACATGTATATATATAGTCGTTGTTCAAGTATAGGATCATTTGGAAATATATCAATTGGCCAGTGAGGGGGAAATACGAAGGAATCAAGCAAACTTTGTCCGTTTATGCTACGAAATGTCGCCCGAATTCAAATTAACTTTGGGTATTGAAGTTTAAGGCCATATGTAGCATTATTACAAAGTTATTTTCGCGAAATTCGCCTAGGGAATCGATACCCTGCTGAGTCAAAGTTGTCGGAATTGCTCCAAACTAACTTCTATACGGTCACAGGCTTTAAGTAAGTATTTATCCCTTCTGAACTCTCGGGAAATTATACATTTTAGCTGTATTTCATCAAGTTAAGGTGTAGTTGATATTATTAGGAAAAGTTATCATTTTCTTCGAATTGAGTACTGAAACTAGTCTCATTCTCCCAGTAATACGATTACAGTTGTGAAGGGCTGTTGAATTAAGGTTGAAACTAGCTGGTCAAGCAGGAAGTCGACACTTAAGGTATGTAAGGCTATTGTTTCGGCAAGTTATGTTCGTCGTAAAGTTAATACGACTCGTATGTCTACAATACTTTTGAGTAAACCTACTGAGGTCAGCCGTTGTAAACTGAATTGAGCCTATAGCGATGAAATAATAATTCTTGTCCGAGTTAGCCAAGCTAGAATGACCTTCCCCCAAAGTTGAGTAGCTAGTTGTTATCCCATTTACTGAGTCTGTAAGGGATGTACCGAATTCCATTTACTAAGGATGTAAGGGCCGTATTGAGTCCCATTTACTAAGGCTGAAGGTACATATTGAGTTTCATTTACTGAGGGTGTAAGGGCGATATTGAGTTCCATTTGCTGAGTCTGTAAGGGCCGTATTGGATTCCATTTACTAAGGCTAAAAGGGCCATATTGAGTTCCATTTACTGAGGCTGTAAGGGCCGTACTGAGTTTCATTTACTGAGGCTATAAGGGTCGTACTGAGTTTCATTTACTGAGGCCATGAGGTCCACAATGAGTTCCATCAGATTGAGGCCACGAGGGCCACCCCGAGTTGCAGGTTATGCAAAAGTCCTTAGTGGTCAAGTAAGTGGAGGGGATCTTGTTTGTACTTTCCGGGGCTTATGGGGGCCCAGGTGGGTTTTTCTGTGTTGTTTTTACCTTCCAGGCTTATGGGGGCTCGATTAGGTTCTTGTTAACACATATAAACTTGTTGTTTAGATAATTACGATGGTACAGGTATTGCAGATTAAATCCTTACTCTTTCTTTTAATTACTACAGATGTACTCGCTTTTAGTCAAGTTATTACCTCTCTGCCTTACATATTCGGTACATATTGTACTAACGTCCACCTGGGCGCTGCATTACTTGCTTGCAGATGTAGATAGATGCGGTTTGGGACGTTTCTAGCCTTCAGCTGAGGTCAGCAGTTTATTCAGCTCCTTCCCTCCGGAGTTGAAAGTTAGATGAGGTTTACTTTTGATGTACAGTTTTGGGTAGGTCGGGGCCCTGTCCCGACCATCATATCACTCCTAGAGGCTTGCCGACTGTTGTATATTCCCTGTGGTTAGTTTGCTGTTGGCCGTGTGGGGCCCATGTTTGATTTATTTCATGTGAATGCCATTTGGGGCTTGTGTAGCTGTTAGATAGCGGCCTTGTCGGCCATAGCGTAGTTTAGCGCCTGATTTACATTTCGGTTATAACTAGACAACATGGTGGTCTTGTCGGCCTGCATAGGATCCCTGTTATTGTGTTTTTCTGGTTAGCTGTCTTCTTTGACAGGTGGCCTTGTCAGCCAGGGGCTGTATTTATAGCCGAGATATAGCTCGTTGGTTTCTTGAACTGAGTGTCAATGTGCACTAGTAGTGCACCAGTCCAGTTAGACTAGTTCAGACCCAGCGTGGCACTAGGTGCCGTTTCATGCCTCCCAAGGTGGGGCGTTACAAACTTGGTATCAGAGCACGTCGTATACCAGAGAGTCTGCAAGCCGTGCCTAGCAGAGTCTTGTCTATGGGTGTGTTGCGCACCACATCCTATAGGTAGGAGGATGCAAGGCATAATAGTATGGTTACTCTTTTTCTGCTCTAGTTGTGCTATAGAGCCGCGTTGTATAGGGTGACTTCCTAAGCTTATGTTATCCTATTTTCTTACAGAGAAATGTTAGACACACGGCAGACCGCGACGGATCGAGAGATGGATGTGGCAGCAGGAGAGGGCACCAGCAGGGGGCCCCAGGCAGAGTCAGCCCGATCTGAGGGCGACAGGGGGACACCACCTCGATCTCCCCAGCATTCACCACCACATTCAGAGTCCGCTAGGACGACAGATATACCAGTACCACCCCCAGCTATTCCTATGTCATCAGATCAGGAGCTCAGGGGTACATTTTATATGTTGGTACAGATGATGGCTGCCCAGCGTCAGCCTCAACTGGTGGTACCAGCTGCCGTTGAGTCCATTGAGGGGCCTGGTAGTTCAAGAGTTCGTGAGTTCCTGGCCTTGAGTCCCTTGCAGTTTACAGGGACATATCGTAGAGAGGACCCCCATAATTTTATAGATCAGTTGCAGAGGATATTCAGGGTCATGCATGCCTCGTCCACAGAATCAATTGAGTTAGCAGTATTTAGATTGCGAGACGTAGCGGTTTTGTGGTACGAGATTTGGGAGAGATCCTGAGGTAGAGATGCACCTCCACCTACATGGCCCGTCTTTTTTGAGGCTTTCATAGATCATTATTTTCCCCGAGAGGTCCGACAAGCCAGAGTGGAGGAGTTTTTGCATCTTGAGTAGGGCAGAATGAGTGTCAGGGAGTATGTATTGAGATTTGACTCCTTAGCCAGGCACGCACCCTCATTTCTTAATACCATGCCCAGCCAGGGTGCACCAATTTATCATGGGGCTCGCACCAGAATATCTAGAATCTTGCATTATAGCCACATTGCGGGAGGATATGGACATTTTTTGGATCCAGGACTTTGCTTAGAATATAGATGAGCTCAGATAGCGTCAGTATGCTATGGAAAGGTCAGGTCAGGAGCAGCGTCGGAGGGATAGACCCGCAGATTTTCAGACATTTTCAGGGCTGGCCTAGGCCCCATTTTTAGAGTAGACCACCTAGGCCTCAATTTCAGCAATAGAAGGAAAGTAGATCAGATCGTCGGAGGCAGTCAGGCCCCAAAAAAAGTTCGCGAGCGCCAGGATCATAGCAGCAGAGGGGGCCAAATCAGACAGAGTTAGTGATACCCTGATGCAGTACTTGTCATAGCCGACATTTGGGGAGGTGCAGATATGGTTCCACCACCTGTTATACCTACGAGCAGGAGGGACATATGATGAGAGACTTCCCGACTAGAAGACAGGGTGGTCAAGACCAGCAGAGTAGAGCTTCAGCAGGTTTGTATTCCCCAGCACCTTCTACAGGGCGTAGGCCCTCAGCTCCAGCTGGCAGAGTCCGAGGTAGATCAGGGGCATCTAGTTCAGGCAGCAGTCAGGATCGCACATATGCATTGCCAGGGAGACAGGAATCAGAGTCATCACCAGATGTTGTGACAGGTATATTAGATGTTTGTTCTCACTCAGTTTATGCTTTGATAGATCCAGGCTCTACTTTGTCGTATGTTACTCCGTTTGTAGCTCGAAAGTTTGATATAGTACCAGAATTGCTTCAGCGACCCTTTTCAGTATGTACCCCTGTTGGTGACTCTATTATTTCCAGAAGAATTTACCTGGGTTGTACAGTACAGATTGCTGGTCGTCAGACCTCAGCAGATCTGGTAGAATTAGAAATGATTGATTTTGATGTGATTATGGGTATGGACTGGTTGGCACCTTGTTATGCTACTGTAGAGTGTTGGACCAGAATTGTCCGATTTCATTTTCCGGGGGAAGTTGTGCGAGAATGGAGAGTAATACAGCTACGCCGAAAGGTAAGCTTACATCCTATCTTCGGGCAAAAAAGTTAATAGAAAAGGGTTGTATTTACCATATTATCAGGGTTGGGGATGTGCAAGCAGAATCCTCGACTCTCCAGCCTATCCCAGTTGTTAATGAGTTCTTAGATGTGTTTCCAGATGAACTTCTCGGTATTCCCCCAAAGCGGGAAATAGACTTCTCCATAGATTAGCTACCAAATACTCAGCCTATATCTATTCCCCCATATCGAATGGCCCCTACTAAATTAAAAGAGTTAAAAGAACAGTTGAAAGATTTGTTGGATAAAGGCTTTATCAGATCCAGTACATCACCATGGGGTGCACCAGTCCTGTTTGTCAGAAAGAAAGATGGTTCCCTACGCATGTGCATAGATTACCAGTAATTGAATAAAGTTACTGTTAAGAATAAATATCCTCTTCCGAGAATAGATAATTTGTTTGACCAGCTGCAAGGGGTGAAATACTTTTCTAAAATTGATGTTAGATTCGGGTACCACCAGGTTCGAGTTTGGGAGAAAGATATCCCGAAGACAGCTTTTAGAACCAGGTATGGCAACTTTGAGTTTCTCGTTATGTCCTTCGAGTTGACTAACACGCCAGCAGTGTTCATGGACCTCATGAATAGTATCTTCAGGCCGTATTTGGATCTGTTCGTAATAGTGTTCATTGATGAGATTTTGGTCTACTCCCGCTCAGAAACAGAACATAAAGGTCATTTGCGAACAATACTCCAGATCCTCAGAGACCGCCAGTTATATGCAAAGTTTTCTAAATGTGAATTCTAGTTAAATTTTGTAGCTTTCTTGGGCCACATTTTATCAGAAGCTGGTATTTAGGTCGATTGACAGAAAATTGAGGCAGTGAAAACATGGCCTAGGCCTACGACTCCAACAGAGGCTCGCAGTTTCTTGGGGTTAGCCGGATATTACAAAAGGTTCGTGGAAGGGTTTTCTACTCTGTCAGCATCGTTGACTAAATTGACTCAAAAAGCAGCTAAGTTTCAGTGGACTGAAGCTTGCGAGTAGAGTTTCCAGGAGTTGAAAAACAGATTGACCTCAACACCAGTATTAGATTTTTCAGAAGGTTCAGAGGGTTATGCAGTGTATTGTGATGCGTCAGGTTTAGGGTTAGGATGTGTTTTGATGCAACATGGTAAGGTAATTACTTATGCTTCGAGGCAGTTGAGAAAACATGAAACGAACTATCCCACTCATGACCTAGAGTTGGCTGCAGTGGTTCACGCCTTAAAGATATGGAGGAATTACTTATATGGGGTGCATGTGGATATTTTTACTAACCATAAAAGTCTTCAGTACATTTTCACACAGAAAGAGCTGAATTTGCGACAATGTCGTGGGTTGGAATTGTTGAAAGATTATGATGTGAACATCTTATATCACCCATGGAAAGCTAATATTGTGGCAGATGCTCTTAGTCGTCGATCTATGGGAAGTTTGGCATACCTGAGGCCGAAAAAGTGGGAAATGGCTCGAGAATTGCACCGGCTAGCTAGTTTAGCAGTTTAGATAGTTGCTACAGGGGATAATGGAGCCATAATTCAGAATACAACAGTGTCATCCCTGGTAGTGGAGGTAAAGGAACAACAATATGAAGAATTCTATTTAGCACAACTCAGAGATAGAGTTCAGAAGGGTGAAATATCAGTTTTTAAAGTAGCCAGGGATGGATTCTTGAGGTATAGAGGTCGCCTCAACGTCCCGGATGTAGAAGGACTCCGCCATCAGATTATGGCATAAGTACATTATTCTCTCTATTCCCTTCACCCAGGATCAACGAATATGTACCATGACATAAAAGAGATATATTGGTGGCCTGAAATGAAGAAGAGTGTTGTTGAATTTGTAGCGCAGTGTCCTAATTGTCAACAGGTAAAAGCAGAACATCAGAAACCCAGTAGCCTAACTCAGGAGATAGCTATACCTACGTGGAAGTGGGAGTCAGTTAATATGGACTTCGTGACAGGACTACCCCGTACCAGGCGTAAATTTGATTCCATCTGGGTGATTGTTGACAGATTAATGAAATCAACTTATTTTCTGCCAGTCAGGACCACGTTTTCATCCGAGGACTACGCCGAGTTATACATTAGAGAGGTAGTCAGATTACATGGTGTCCTAGTGTCTATTATTTCTAATAGAAGAGCACAATTTACAGCTAGATTCTGACAGTCATTTTAGAAAAGTTTGGGAACGCAAGTGAATTTGAGCACGACATTTCATCCTCAAACAGATGGGCAGGCAGAACGTATGATTCAGACACTCAAGGATATGATATGGGCATGCATGCTAGACTTTGGGGGAAGTTGGGATAAACATTTACCCCTTATTAAGTTTTCTTATAATAATAGTTATCATTCAGCAATTCAGATGGCACCATATGAGGCTTTATATGGGTGAAGGTGTAGGTCCCCAGTTGGTTGGTTTGAGGTAGGAGAATTAGAGTTAATTGGACCAAATATGACCCACCAATTAGAGGAGAAAGTAAGCTTATCAGAGAATGTTTGTTGACAGCTCAGAGTCGTTAGAAATCTTATGTCGATGTGCAACATAGAAACCTGGAATTCAATGTAGATGACTGGGTGTTTCTGAAAGTCTCGCCTATGAAGGGAGTAATGAGGTTTGGTAGGAAGGGAAATCTTAGACTGAGGTTCATCGGGCCGTATCGAGTCCTCCGGAGAATATGCCAGGTGGCATACGAGTTAGATTTGCCTTCAGAGTTGGAGTCTATTCACCCGGTCTTTCATGTATCGATATTACGGAAGTGTATAGGAGATCCGTCCCATGTTGTGCCAGTTGAGGATGTACAGATTACTGAGGAATTAGCCTACGAAGAGGTCCCTATAGCCATATTAGATCGGAAAGTTCGCAGGTTGAGAACCAAAGATATTGCCTCCGTTAAGGTATTGTGGAGAAATAGAAATAAAGAAGAAATGACCCGGGAAGCTGAGGACGACATGAGATCTAGATATCCTCGACTGTTCCAGGATTAGTTTTGGTTTTGCAGTTAAGGTAGAGTCATTGATTCAGCTATTGTTTATGATTTATATTATTGATAATGTTCAGTTGACTGCCATTCTGTTGTGCAAGAGAGCTATAGTGTCATGTGATATACCTATATTAGGCTTTTCTGCATTTCAGAATTTTCCAGTTAGTTCATATTACAGGGGGGACTCTGCCAAATTTTTTCTAGAAAATAGATAAAAGAGTTAAGTCTTTATAAGTTGAAGTAGTCATTTAAGGACGAATGTTCCTAAGGGGGGAGGATGTTACACCCCGTAAAAGTTAGTAACTTATAAACGTACGTGTGGATTTGTGTTAGATAAAGAGGGTACGATGCGTGTAGGAAACCCCGGAAGTCGGGTCGAATGAGGCCAGGCCGCAAGGGCCAGCGCGACGCACCAACACCCTGGCGCTTTGGGCAGCGCGGTGCCCCGGTCCCTTGGCGCTTTGAGGGGCGCGATGCGGGGCAAGGATTCCGAATTGAGTGGCTTGAGGTTCCCCCTTACCACTGCCCACATGTATATATATAGCGCTTTTTCAAGTGTAGGATCATTTGGAAATATATCAATCGGCCAGTGAGGGTGAAATACGAAGGAATCAAGAAAATTTTGTCAATTTACACTACAAAACGTCGCCCGAATTCAAATTAACTTGGGGTATCAAAGTTTAAGGTTGTAGGGAGAATTACTACGGAGTTATTTTCGCAAAATTCGCTCGGCAAATCGATACCCTGCCGAGTCAAAATTGTCGGAATTGCTCCAAACTAACTTCTATACGGTCACAGGCTTCAAGTAAGCATTTCTCCCTTCTGAACTCTTGGGAAATTATATGTTTTCGGCCGTATTTCGTCAAGTTAAGGTGTAGTTGATATTATTATTTATAGTTATCATTTTCTTCGAATTGAGTACTGAACTAGTCTCGTTTTCCCAGTAATACGATTATAGTTGCAAAGGACTGTTTAGTTCAGGTTGAAACTAGCCGGTGAAACAGGAAGTCGACACTTAAGGTATGTAAGGCTATCCTTTCGGCAAGTTATGTTCTTCGTAAAGTTAATACGACTCGTATGTCTACAGTACTTCTGAGTAAACCTATTGGGGTCAGCCGTTGTGAACTGAATTGAGCCTATAGCAATGAAATAATAATTCTTGTCCGAGTTAGCCTAGCTAGAATGACCTTCCCCCAAAGTTGAGTAGTTAGCTGTTATCCCATTTACTGAGGCTGTAAGGGCAATATCGAATTCCATTTACTAAGGTTGTAAGGGCCGTATTGAGTCCCATTTACTGAGGCTATAAGGGCTATACCGAATTCCATTTACTAAGGATTTAAGGGCCATACTGAGTCCCATTTACTGAGGCTGTAAGGGCCGTACCGAATTCCATTTACTAAGGCTGTAAGGGATGTATTGAGTCCCATTTACTGAGGCTGTAAGGGCCATATTGAGTTCCATTTACTGAGCCTGTAAGAGTCGTATTGAGTTCCATTTACTGAGGATGTAAGGGCCATATTGGATTCCATTTATAAGGATGTAAGGGCCGTACTGAGCTCCATTTACTAAGGCTGTAAGGGCCGTACTGAGTTTCATTTACTAAGGACATTAGGGCCATAATGAGTTCCATCAGATTGAGGCCACGAGGGCCACCCCGAGTTGTAGGTTATGCAAAATTCCTTAGTGGTCAGGTAAGTGGAGGGGATCTTGTTTGTACTTGCCGAGGCTTATGGGGGCCTAGGTAGGTTTTTCTGTGTTGTTTGTACCTTCCAGGCTTATGGGGGCCCGATTAGGTTCTTGTTTACACATATAAACTTGTTGTTTAGATAATTCAGTTGGTATAGGTATTGCAGATTAAATCCTTACTCTTTATTTTAATTGCTATAGATGTACTAGCTTTCAGTCAAGTTATTACTTTTCTGCCTTACATATTCGGTACATATTGTACTGACGCCTACCCGGGCGCTGCATTACTTGCCTGTAGGTGTAGATAGACGCGGTTTGTGACGTTGTTAGCCTTCAACTGAGGTCAGCAGTTTATTCAGCTCTTTCCCTACGGATTTGAAAGTTAGACGAGGTTTACTTTTGATGTACATTTTTTGGTAGGTCGAGGCCCTGTCCCGACCATCATATCACTCCTAGAGGCTTGCCAACTATTGTATATTCCCTGTGGTTAGTTTGTTGTTGGCCGTGTGGTGCCCATGTTTGCTTTATTTCATATGATGGTCGTGTGGGGATTGTGTAGCTGTTAGATAGCGGCCTTGTTGGCCATAGCGTAGTTTAGCGCCTGATTTACATTTCGGTTATAACTAGAAAACATGGTGGTCTTGTCGGTCCGCATAGGATCCCTGTTATTGTGTTTTTCTGGTTAGCTGTCTTCTTTGACAGGTGGCCTTGTTGGCCAAGGGCTGTATTTACAGCCAAGATATAGCTCGTTGGTTTCTTGAATTGAGTGTCAATGTGCACTAGTAGTGCACCAGTCCAGTTAGACTAGTTCAGACCCAGTGTGGCACTAGGTGCCGGTCATGCCTCCCAAGGTGGGGCGTGACACTAAGTCTAACACTTAATCTAGTTTTGCAGGCTAAGGTGAGAGGACGCAACCAATGGTAGAACTTGAATCTGTATAGTAGTTTCTCAAGGTACATGAATGAAAACTTTTTTCCTCTCACTAACAGCCTACAAAGGAGGGAATGTGACATTTGAAAAGAAAGGTAATATATATGGGTAAGTGATCACACCCAAATTACACCTTGCAATTGAAGTATAAAGCGGTCTATATCACATATAGTAATCCAACATTTGTTGGGGTCAATCCGACAAGGAATAGACAGAAACAATATGTTAAGCTAACTTATAATTAATATTTCAGAAGGGGGGTTTACAAATAAAAGAAAATAATTGAGGTTATATCAAATTAATGCGTTAAGCTAGGACTGTGTTTCTCATGATTTTATATCTTAGTAGGCTTTTACTAGTGATCTATCCTGGTGTATTTTGTGTAAGACTTATGTTTAATACATCTAATGTTTCTTGACTTAAGAACTACACTTATCTCCTCTCGGTCTCAAACTGCATGTGTTACGTACACCAATAGACATTATATGCTTTTCACCCATCTACTCTCGGTCTCAAAAGTGTGTATATTTTATCTTTGCATTAAGTCTTGACTTTAGTTATCCTCGGTTAGAGCTCAAGTTAATTAGATGAGAGTTATTAACTTCAAATTGCCATTGTTATTCTCTTTTCCTAACTTCAACCTCCTTGGTCGGGCAAGGTGAAGATATGGACACGTTTTAATGTTTGCAACCGCTAAAACTTTAATTAAAATGAAGAGAATAACAATCCACTCAATTCACCATTCAAGAATCACTATTTTATTGTGCATATATTCGTTAATCCATCATGGTTCCCACAACCCTAGCCTAAGAGATTTAGCCGCTCATGTTGATGAGAAAATAAATAAAATATGTAGAAGAATTCATAATGAAATAATTACGAGAATAAATAATTGAGTAGAAAATCTCCAAGACTATATTGAATCACAAGAACTTGATGAAATTCCAACAATTGTCAACTAAACTATTACACAAATTCTCAAAGTTATACAACAATACTCAAATCTAATATCCCTATGTGTTAGATAACGTATCCTAAAACATGTTATGAGAGGGTATTCATATAGTAGGTTAAGGCTTCATTATTCCTTCTTGGATTAGAATTGGATTTTGCAGCTTTAGTTCCTAGTAGAATTGGGATTTGTCTTTTCTGGCGGCCCAAACTTGCCTGTGCCTCGCAACGCCCATAGCACTTATGTGCCTGGTGCGGCGCTCCACTCCTAGTGCCATCCTTGCCTGCGCGTCGCGTAGGCCATGACATAGGAGTGCCTGCGCGATATCAACTTCTATATACTCGTTCCTTCAATTTTCTTTTTGCCATTTTTTCTGTTTTAAGTCATAAACAAGCTCAAATTCATCACTTTAAGCCCTAAAAGCATCTAATAATTTGCGATAGCTCTTTTTCACAAATATATCATAAAACAGATGAAAACACACATAATTTATTCTCAAAACATAGTAAAGTATGAGCGAAATATGACTAAGAAATGCGTAAGTTCGTCGTTCATCAGTAAGTCGCTCTCCACTCTTTAGATTAAGTGAACTTAATTGTGAATAATAAATGTTAAAAATTGCTCATGTTATTTTTTAGAAGTCTAATGCTTTTTTTTGAGTAGAATGTGTAGAATGATGATGATGACGACTTCGAGATTGGTCTCAACCAATCTCAAATAAGGAGGTCAGTATTCATATTTTGTTTGAGTGAACAATCGATGGAACTGACCCTGAGACTGATCCATCTGAACTTGAGCATGGTTTGGAATATTTAGGGGGAACAAATCTTAAGACAAAAATAAATGTAGGAGAAGAAACAAACGATGGAAGGACCCTTGACACTGTTCCAGAAGTTCAGCTAAATGAACAAAATAATAAAAACTCACATGAGCTAAATCTGAGGCTTAAGAAGCAGCACTAAGCAGAGAATATTTTGAGAAAATTAGACCTTGGGATGACAAAAATAAACTGAGAACTGAGTACATGACTCCTTCCTCGATGATTGGCTAAAAAATAATATTTTTGTAAGACATTATTGAATAATGGGTCAAGAATAAATTAATATCTAACTCAATCTTTGTATGGTAAAACGTACACTCACATATCATAAGTAATTAATTTCTGAATAAATGTTCATTGATATTGTCCTTATTGTCCAAAATTGATGCACACAGGCGATAATGGAACAGAGGACAGAACAGAGGTTGGAACACAGTCATGTATGTATCTCAAATTTTAACTAGGTGTAAATATTGTTCAATTAAATTGATTGATCAAGTGTCCAGTTACTTGTTCAAGAAACCTTCTCTCCAAAATTATTTCAGTCTTGTAACACCGACATATCCTTCAAATCTACCTTTATTTTTTTTCAAATCATGATCAAGTTGAGATCAACAAGAAACATTAGCAAAAAGTTAAAAATAAAGGAGAATTTTATTGATTGTTGAGTGAGCTAAAGATATAGAGATAAAATAAATCTGATGTGGAGAAGGAGAGATGAAAAATAAATCTGATGTGAAGAAGGAGAGATGAAAAATAAATCTGATGTGAAGAAGGAGAGATGAAAAATAAATATGATGTGGAGAATGAGTCTAACCAGTGTTTTAAAAGGAGAGGACGTGAGGCAAGGTGTTTTACGTAGTGTGGGGTGAGACGTAAGCCCGAGACATGGGGCATAAGTCCTATGAAGCTCAACAGGATAAGAAACTTGAGAGGATCGACGAAGCTGAGAGCGGGATCCAGAATTTGAGGAAGCGACTGGAAGGGAAGCAACTGGGCTAGACTGCTGAT
>JACEIK010017181.1:0-13224 GCA_018107945.1 Datura stramonium
CATTCTCTTTTAACTATTCTTGTAAGTACTCTACTTTAATCATGTTTTTAAGTATTTGTACGAACATGAGTGGCTAAAACCCTTCCTCTAGGGTTGAGGCAATATGATATGATTGTAAATGCATGAATTCTTCGTTGGTTTGAGTTTTGAGTTGTTTTTTTTCTTATATTCTTTATTATGATTGTTTTTATGCTTGATCACCATGGAAACAAACTCGTTAAGCTTAGGCAAAAGCTCGAAAGAGTAATTCTATGCTAGAACACAAGAATGTAAGGAGCAAGTTATTATCTTTATGATAGGATTAGCGGTTAGGATAGAAATTATACCTAATTCTCCTTACTTGGTTATTAAAACGGGATGAGCTAGACACTGACTTTGAATAGTCACATCACCGCTTGTGGAAGTAGTTGTGAAGCTAAGTTAGGTTAAATGATTAGAGGTACGAAAGTCCATAATCAAGGGCACAAACTCCATAAACCACATCCACATAGTTAAATTGCTCATGAATTGGAACGTCACATCCCCGCTCAATGATATAGGTGTGAGACTAGTTTGTCATGTTTAGAGTCTCAAAAGACCATGAACATCACATTTTAACTATTTGAGACAATAACTGATGTTTTCATAGTCGAACCATTGTGAAGTGTAGCATTGCATTGTACGACTACGTACACTTATGCGTGCGTTGGGGCGTAAACAAGTTTTTGGCGTTGTTGCTGGGACTGACAATGTTCAGTGAATGTTTCTGTTTTTGTGTAATTTTTAATCTCCTTAAGTGTTGAAAAAATTGGTCTTAGTATGCTATATTGAAGCTAACAGGTTGTCCTTGCAGAACTAACAATGAATAGAGAGCTAGTGGAATCTTTGTTGGAACCTGTACGTCAACTATATTTGCTCAAGAGGGAAGCTCTAGAGCAGAAGTTAAAAAGGTTACAAGAGAAGATACAACAACCTCCACCAGGTTAACAAGAAGATATTTACCTTATTAGATGGCAGCCCGACCAGTTCGCGAAGTGGCAACCCCACTAGCGACGAATGTGATCTACAGTATCCGCAAATCGGAGCCCAGAAGGAACTTTGAGCTTAAGTATAACATGGTGCAGCTGTTACATTTTAGTGGCCTGTTCACTAGAATCAATCATGAGGACCCACAACCACACTTACAAAACTTCTTAGAGATCAGTGACACTTTTGTCCCCACCGGAGTGTCAACTAACTATGTCCGTCTCACACTCTTCCCATTTTCATTGTTGGGAGAGGCTAAAAGGTGGTTGAAGGCTGAGCCACTGAATTCCATTACTTCTTGAAACGACCTAGAAAGGAAGTTCCTCATCAGATTCTTTCCTTCAGGCAAGACTGCCAAGCTCAGAAGTGAGATATTAAGCTTTAAGCAGAGGCCGGAAGAGAACCTATATTTGGCTTGGGAGAGATTCAAGTCATTGTTAAGAGACCACCCCCATCACCAGCAGTCCAATATGGTGTTAGATCACACCTTTGTAGAGAGTCTAGACCCACATAAAAAGATTACGTTAGACTCTGCATCGGGTGGGCAAGCATTGGAGAAGACTTATGATGAGTTGTACACTCTATGGAACAGGATTGCTCAAGGAAATCCAGAGTGGCACAACGAATCATAGAGGGGAAGGTAAGAGAGCAGCAGGCTAATAGAAGTGGATAGTGTCAATTCCTTAGCAGCACAGTTAGCATCATTTCAGCATCAGATGATGACTTAGTTCAACAAACTGAGTATGAACCAACAGCAGGGACAGGTGAATGCAATTCAGCAGGCTCCGAGTTGGTGTGAAATTTGTGGTAATAATGGGCACAATGCAGAATCTGTGGGGCAAATCCGAAATTTATCAATTTTGTGGGGAATGTTTAGAGAAATAATTAGAATTATGGGAACACCAATAATAAGAATTGGCAGAGCCACCCAAATTTTTCTTGGGGTGGCAATCAACGTCAGAGCTACCAGCAGCCTCAGTAGCAGCAATATTAGTAGCAGAACAAGCAGAACGGTGGCCAGACGAACAACAGCAACATTGAGGAGATGTTGCAAGAGATTATGGCTACTCAGACCCAACTAGTAGAGAATCAGGCACGGATGGCTTTAGATTTGAAAAATCAGCAATTGGTCACCTGCAATCTAGAGAAGCAGATGGGTCAATTAGCAGTTGCTCAGCACACCAGACCGCAGGGAGGGTTACCCAGCGACACAGATACAAACCCCCAATAGGTCAATGCCATCAGTCTGAGAAGTGGCAAGCGATTGGCTGATGCACCACAAAAGGAAAAGAGAAATGAGGTGCAATCGGAGCTGGTAAGATAGGGCCCATCTATCGATAAGGGATATAATTAGAATGTGGTGAAACATAATTCAGAATCATCATTGCATCTAGCATAGAGACAATCACCACCATTCGCGCAAAGACTCAAGAAGAGCAAGGAGGAGGAATGCTTTAAAAAGTTCTTTGATATTTTCAAAGAACTTCACATCAATTTGCCCTTACTTGATGTTCTGTATGGAACGCAAAAGTACTCTAAGTACTTGAAATATGTGGTGGCCAACAAATTTAGATTGGTGTATGTCCAAACGGTGGCACTGACAGAGCAGTGCAGCTATAGGGTAATGAGCAAGATGCCGAAAAAGCTCAAAGACCCAGGGAGTTTTACCCTCCCCATACAAATTGGTAAAGCTGAAGTGATAAGAGCTCTTTGTGACTTAGGGGCAGCAGTAAATCTAATGCCTCTATCTTTGTTAACACCCTGGGGTTGAGTCAGCTGAGGCTAACACGAGTAATGCTGCAGATGGAAGACAAGTCCACAACGGCACCGGAGGGAGTAATTATGTACCTTCTCATCAAAGTGAGTAAGTTCATTATACCCGCTGATTTCATCATACTTGACTTTAAAGTTGATGAAAAGGTACCCCTGATCTTGGGACGTCCATTCTTGGCCACTGGAGGAGCAATTATAATTTAAGAGCAGGGACCCTTAAAATGAAGGTCGATGGTGAAGAAGAGCTCTTCAGAGTCTACCAATAGGTCAACCCACCCACAGACTACAGATACCTTTGTAGAGTCAGTGTGTTGTCAGATGCTAAGTGTGGGGTGGTAGATTCCATGGGTCCGCTGCCGCAGGAGATGATCACATTTCAGCCCAAATCTTATGGAGGGCTTGTGTTAAAGAAGAAGTTGGAAGAATAGAGGGACAAAGTGGACGCTGTACCCTCAAAAAATAAAAAGAGAAGAAGATGGTTCTCGAAAGGGAACACTGATTTGATGATATCCTGGGAAGGAGAGTCCACGTAGTGTCGCGGGCGCTTCTTGCGAGGCAATCCAAGGGTACCACAAGTATAATTTTATTTTGCTTTTGTCTTGATTTTATTTATTTTCACTTTTTGTTGTTGTTGTGGTGATTTAAGCATAGATTGAGGGGAAGTCTGAGAACCCTATAAGAGGAAGCTAAGGAGCATGAAAGAGGATGAGTGTGAGGTCGGTGACCCACCTGTAAAAAAATGAAGAAAAACATGTTGTTAGCTAGGCCTAGAGGCCTTAGGGAGTCTTTATCACCCTTTTAGTATTCTTATTGGATGTTGTGGGGACATAGAATGATTCACTTGTGGGGTGAGGCAAATTTCAAATTTTTGTGCTTAATGAATTTGGGTGAATTTAGTGCTTTGAATGATATTGGTTAATGAAAAAGTTTGAGTTGAGCATAATTCACCCACCCATTGGTTTTTCTTTTCGGTTCTTTTCCGACGGGGGTTACTTTGAACCGATCAATAAAATTTTTATTTGTCTGGACATAGCTTTTTTTAGTCATAGTTAGGGACTTTTCTCGACGATGGATGGATGATGACCGTCTTGAGGGAAAACTAGTCAATAGGTTTTTATTTTAGAACCCTTAGTTGATTTATGGCTTCATGTTCTTGTTATGTGCTATACATGATTGTGAGATACAAGTGCTATAAATTTTGAAGCATGCTAGCAATTGTATAACTCTGTTTGAGACACCTAGGCTTTTGAATGTGACTTGATGTGCTTAAAGCTGAATTCTGCATTCTTGTGATTAGCTGAGTTAAGAGTCTACTGAATTTATCGTGAATTGAGCATGTGTGGTGAGTGTAAGGATTTTGAATAGTCCATGCTATTATGTAGTGTCTAGAACTTGCCTGGTGTGTATAAAAAATGAAATGAGGGATGTAGATTGTAGGAGATGATTTAGGCATTTCACTGCATGAGCCTAATTTTTATCGTTCGCTTTACCTACCTTGTCATATCATCCTAGTTAGCCCCATTGAGCCTTTAGCCTATTCTTTGGTAGCCACAAAATGAGCTTAATCATTTCTTTTTATTAGCCTTGAATTTGATCCAAAACTCCTAAGCGGTTAAGTGAAAATGCAAAATAAGTTAAGGCGTGAGAAGTTGGAATGAGAAGGAAAATAGTAATTGTGGGAGTTGAAGAGAAGACTAGAGGTGCACTTGTTTAAAAAATTGAATAAGAGTTAGTAAGGAGTAAAAGATGAAAAGATAGAAAAAATAATTGCTTAAGTACTCCTTACTACTAGCTTAAGTGTGCCTAATGAAATGGGGAAATAAATAGAAAAAATGGAGTTTAAAAGAATAAAGGTGAAGTAAAAGGATATATTTGTAATGAAAGTGTGGTGTATTAAAAGCGCGTAGGGAAGATAGTCACTATTACTGGCCAGAACAGCACCTACCTGTCCCTTTGCTTACATTACAAACCATTAAGTCTGATTTGATTTTACGTTCAAACATTCCTAAATTAGTGGAGTAAAACACTAAAGGCAAGCTTATGGGTCAATACATGTTGCATGTGAACTCTTTTTGAGAGTGAGCGTATTTCTCATTCATATACCCATACATGTTATAGTTTGAAAACATATGAGTGAAAATGGGTAACTCTCTTTTGCAAGGGCACATGTTCGATGAAGGATAAAATTCATGTCGGATTTCTTGATTGGTTGATTTGCATGAGTTAGTTGAGGTTGGGAGTCGATTCTTGAGGATAGGAAGTCTTAACGTAGTTATATGTGATTTTAGTGGTTACATCTTGCATGCTCCATTTTTAACTTGCTATCTAAAACAATCATTGTAGCCATAGCTTGAATTGTCTTGTTTCAATTAGCTATATATGAGTTCTTCGTGCGCATGAGATGTAATAGAGTTGTTCAAGGATGAACAACGCTTTAAGTGTGGGGTAGTGATCTTGGACATAATTACGTGCCCAAGTGCTATTTTATAACTGAATTTAGGTGTGCTTGTCAATTTAATTGATTAGATTCTCATGTGATTATGTATATTTATAATCCTAAAATAACCGACATGATTAGTCCTTGTTTTGTAGGTGTAAAATGCATATGAGGGACTAAATAATGATGGTTGAAGTAAAGGAATGGAGTTTGTATCAAATTGCAAAAGAAGGCAAGTGGTTTTGCCAAGGAAAGGCTGCCTGCGCCAAGCAGCATGCCACGCTGCGCGTGCGCCGCGCCCAGCGTCGTGCCGCACTCATGCCATGCACGTGCGAGAAGCTGCCATCCAGTAAAATTGTGTGTTGGCGTCATGCCACGCCATGCCATGTTGCGCGCCAGTGGGCGTGTCACCCTGTGCGTTGCTCACGAGATTTGTCGTGCAACGCCATGCATAGCACAAAGCCTACGCCTTCAACATGCAACTGCCGAGTTTCCAGTGAGCATGCGCGCTTGCTCCCTGTCACGGAGCAATATTAGCGCGACCAGGTCCGTGACACGGAGGCAGTCCATCCATGGCAAAAATTTCATTTTCTCCACTTAGTATAAATTCAACACTTAGCTCCTAAAATCATTTTGTCACGAAATATATTGAGAAAAATGGAAAGGAGCGAAGGGAGAAAGGAAGAACTCTACCTAGGGTTCACTAATTTTCATTTTCTTATAACTATTCTTGTAAGTACTCTAGTTTAATCATGTTTTTAAGTATTTGTACGGACATGAGTGGCTAAAACCCTTCCTCTAGGGTTGAGGCCATATGATATGATTGTAAATTCATGAATTCTTCGTTGGTTTGAGTTTTGAGTTGTTGTTTTGTCTTGCATTCTTTATTATGATTTTTTTATGCTTGATCACCATGAAAACAAACTCGTTAAGCTTAAGAAAAAGCTCGAAAGAGTAACCCTAGGCTAGAACACAAGAATGTAAGGAGCAAGTTCTTATATTTTTGATAGGATTAGCGGTAAGGATAGAAATTATACCTAATTTTCCTTGCTTGGTTATTAAAACAGGATGAGCTAGACACCGACTTAGAATTGTCACATCACCACTTGTAGAAGTAGTTGTGAAGCTAAGTTAGGTTAAATAATTAGAGGTACAAAAGTCCATAATCAAGGGCACAAACTTCATAAACCACATCCACGGAGTTAAATTGCTCACGAATTAGGACGTCATATCCCCGCTCAACGATGTAGGTGTGAGACTAGTTTGTCATGTTTAGAGGCTCAAAACACCATGAACATTGCTTTTTATCTATTTGAGACAACAATTGATATTTTCATACTCGAACCATTGTGAAGTGTAGCATTGCATGATTATCAGGCCTTAAAACTAGCTTCTTCTTCCATTGTTTCTCGATTATTTTGTGATCACCCATAGATTTAATCAGTATTTTCTGAAATTTATACAATCAACACTTGTGAAGGTTAATTTAACACTTGAACTTAATTCGCTGAATTAGTCCAGTCCCTGTGGGTTCGATATCTGGCTTTGAAAAAGGGCCACTATATTACTTGTATGACCACGTACGCTTCCGCGTGCGCTGGGGCTCAAACAAGTTTTTGATTGGAGTGGTGAGTATTCCTTCCTGTCACGCGGGTGACCCGGGTACGATCCCCGGCACTGGAGCCAAAACTACTGAGGGGGTAACCACTCCCCCTATGGATACTTCATTGAGTGCGTCGGCCACCGCTAGCTCCATGATTACAACGGAGGTACCCTCTTCGTTGTATGACAGGAGCGCCACAAGTATGTTCCCTTCCCTATGATCTTTTAGTTCATTCTTCGGGGACGAATCTTAATTTTCAAAAAGGGGAGGGGGTGTACTTGTGATTTTTGGGGATTTTTGATTCATCCGAGAGTTTTTCTTGCCGTGTTTCTTTTCCCTCGGACATGCTATGTTGTAGAACCGACATGTTTAGTATTTTTATTTTTATTTAGTGATTTTTGTTTAACTAGGAAATAACTTAGGAGAACTCAGCCAATAAAAATGCACAAGTTTTGATATTTGAAAAAAATTGACCCTGTTTAAAAATTTTTGATGCATTAGCTATTTATTTGTGACTGCATGTATGATTTATGTGGATCTTTGATGTCATTTAGTTTATTAGTATGAGGAGTCTTGTTAAGCCATGTGTAAACCAGATAGGTTTGGTGAATATAAGTCATAAACCATGACTGAGTGAGGTGAAATATTTAGTTCGGTATTGTGTTGAAGATCTAGAACTTTCCTGGTTGGTCTCTGCATAGGCTAAGGATGGTAGGTTAGGATATGATCATAGGTAATTTTTGTTTAGCTCACGTTTATCCTAAATAACCCTACCAAAGTCATATGAATCCCTTGATCCCAATTTTGAGCCTTTTATTAGATAATTTTTCTTTGATTAACCGATTAACTGTACCCATTTATTTATAACGAACCTATTTGGACCTGGTCCTTCCTTGGATATTGTGAACCTCAACATAGGGAAAATGCATAAGTTGAGGGTGGCTAGAGTAGGGGTCCGTAAATGGTGGGAACGAGAAAAAGGGAGAGAAAAGAAAAAGGTGAAAAATGAGGTGTGGTGTGGAAAAAAAAGAGATGAAGAAATTTTTTTGAAAAGATTGAAAATGAAACTTTAAAAACAATGTGGGAAAAAGTTAAAAGCCACCACACCCATACAAATATACATAAAAGAGATGAAAAGGTAAGAAAAGCAATGAAAAGCATAAAGGGTGAAGTAGGTGAAGAGTGAAGCCAATGTATGTAGTGCCAAGGAAGGGATAGTCACTTATAAAATCTTTCAAACTTATCATGTCCTGTCCTAAAGTCTACATTACAAGCCACAACAAGTCCTATAGTGATACTAACCCGACCTTCTGATAAATCGAAGTAGAGAAAATAAGGGCAAGCCTATGGTATATTATACATAATACTTGTAACTTCCTTGTGAGAGTGAGCGCCTTACTTGTTTAGTCCCATGCAATGTTTGACACTATATATATATATATATGAATGGGGACTTCATTTGTTGTGAGGGTACATGGATTATGTTTACTTTTACCATTGGTCTGTGTGAAAAGCATTGGTGATGACTTGATTGCATGTTGATAGCTAGATGACATATCTTGATCCCTGTGTATCATGTTTTGTAGTTACTTGTAGTACATTAGCTGATGTTGGTTCATGAAAAAGGGTCAGAAATTGTTGAATGCATAGTGCACATTTTGTAAAGTATTGGCTATAGTATCCTAGGTTTATTTTCTTGTTGAGAATCGTATTTAGTTTTTCTTTTTCTTTTCCAGAGGACATGCAAAAGTCTTAAGTTGAGGGTGTTGATGGGCTGTGAGACTACAACACTTTCGACGCTCAAAACTAAGAAAATAGCATGAACTTAGGTATATTTATGTGGATATAAGGCACTTTTTCTTTGGTTACAGGATAAAATGGTGTTGGAGCAAAAATGTGCAAAAGATAGCCTGAAAGTGTACAAAATAGGCTTAACTCCCAGTTCACAGTATGAGCCGTAGGAAGGTTCTACGAGTCGTACTGCTGGTCGTGACAAGTTTTATAAGGCTAAGGATGAAGAGGTGCATCATACGATTCTTAGTACGAGTCATACAAAGCTTGTAGGGGTTGTGGTGAAGAAGTCGTGAAAAAATTTAGAAGATTTGCCAAGAGGCTGACTCCTGCTACGAATAGACAATACAAGTCGTGGAATTAAGGTACAAGTCGTACCATAGCACTCGTGAAGAACATCAGAAGAATTGAAAAGTCTTAGAGTCAAGCCACGGAAGCACAGTATGAATTGTAGGAACAATGTGCGAGTCGTTCCAAGATCCAACACTTAGCCAAATTTCAGCCAGCCAACTGACATACGAGAAGAAGGTACGATCTATACCTACCTACTATGAATTGTAGGATGGGTCGTGCTGCAGGCAACTTCATTTATGGAAATACACCCTGTTAACCTAGGAAAAGGAATTTTATATCTGTATAAATACGTTTTATTTTCTATTTTAATAGAGAGAGGCAATTAGGAGTGATTAGCAATGAAATTGAGGAGACTTAGATGTCAGAATTGAGTTGTTCAACTTGTGATCAACCTTTTCTTGATCTTCATATTGTTCTTGAGGATTTTGATGATTAATACAATAGAAGTTTTTCTCTCATCCATAATTGTAAGTATTGACTTATGTATTTAAACATGAATGCAGATCACAAACTTGCAACTATGAGAGGCTAAAACCTCCATAGCTAGGGTTGTGGGAACCATGGTGGATTAATAAGTTAGGGTTACATAAAAGTGATTCAAAACCAATGCAAAATACTTGTATTGTACTTTGTTCATGCTTAAACGTTTCTTAACGGTGTACAATGTTAGGACATGCCCGGATACTTTACTTGCTTAAGCCTAGAGAGGTAGAGATTAGGAAAAGAGAACTACAACAAAGCCTTGATCTTGATGATCATTGTATTAACATGAGCTTTGCTCGCAGGATAGTTAAATTTGGGACATATTGATAACGGTTAATTTGCATTCACTCATGAGACCTAGTCTGGTGATTGAGTATAGTCATTCAATAGGGACTAGTAAGTCGTTTGAATGAACCTAGGTTATCAGGTCTACAAGTAAGCATTGGTGATGATCACATATGTATACCCGAAGAAGTTATGAACCCATGGGGAACACAAAACCCTAGTTATATTCCATTCTATGATTTCAACCATAATTTTAATTGAGTTTTTAATTATTGTTTTCTTTAGAAACCCCCAATTCGGAGAAACTACCTAACAAGTTCAATTACCGGCTTTAGTCTAGCTCTTCCCTATTCCCTGTGGGTTCGACCCCAACCTCTTTGTTGGGTTCTTTATTGACAACGTCCTCTTCATACTTCGATAGGAGGTATGGTTTTAGCGTTATCAGTCATGACATTTGAGTACCCGACAGAAGCGCTTCTAGCGCCACAAGTATGTCTCTCTCCTAGTTTTTCATATATTTTTACTGCTTTTTGGGAAAAGCATGACTTTTGCAAGGGGGTATATCTGTCTTCTTTTAATCATCCAAGGGTTTTTTTTACTGTGTTTTTGTTCCCTCAGACATGTTATCTAGTAGAATTAGCTTGTTTAGGATTTTGTTTAGTGTTTTGCTTAACTATAAATAGCTTAGGAGTACTTTTCAGCCAGTAAATGCATGTGTTTGAAGTTGTTGAATAAAATTACCCTTTTTAAAATTGTGTTTAGCTGTATATGTTGACTGCAAAGCATGACTACTGTGGATCTTTTTATGGCATTTGATAGATTAGCGTGTGTAAATGTAGCTTAGCTATGCGTGAACTAGATAGGTAGAATGAATGCAAAACGGTACCATGTGTGAGTGAGGATTTTTACCTAGTTCAATACTATGTAGAGGATCTAGAACTTGCCCGATTGGTCTTTACATAGGTTGCAGGACAGTTGGTTAGGAAAGGATCATAGTTCATTTTTTATTTAGCCCACTTTTAGCCTATATTGACCTACCAAACAAAAATGAATCCCTTGATCCCATGTTTGAGTCTAAAGAGACCTTTTCGTTGATTAGCCCGTCCATCTTCCCTATTTTTTTTATAATGAACCTGTTTTAGCCCTGGTCCCTCCTTGGACATTATTAATCTCAACTCAAGAAAAATTCCAAAGTTGAGGGTGGCTATTGTAGGGGTGCATAGATAAGGTGGGAGAGAAAAATAAAAAAAATCTGATTAATGAAAGGTTGGGTGTGGTGAAGAAAAAGAAATGAAAAAAGAAAAGAAAAAGAAAAGTAAAAGAAGAATGCAAGAAATAAAGTGGAAAAAGAAATAGAAAAAATTCAACACATCCACAAATGGAAGTTGAATGGAGAAAAAGGGATGAAAAAGAGGAAAAAGGAGTAAAAAGTAAAAAGTGAATCCAAAGTGTGTAGTGCGAAGGAGGGTTAGTCGCTATTTTCATATCTATCATACCTGATCTGAAGAGTACATTATAAGCCTATAAAAGTCCTATAGTTGTCCTAGTCTGGCTGTTTGAAAAACTGAAGTAGAGAAATAAGGGTAAGCCTATGGTATCTGCTATGCAGTATTTGGAACTTCTTTGTGAAAGTGAGAGTCTTACTTGTTAGTCCCAAGTTTCTTACATACTTATATCTGTGAATGTTGGGGACTTCATTTGCTATGAGGGTACATGATTTTTGTTGCATTTTACCTATTATCTGTATAAATAACATTAGTGATAGCTCAGTTCACTGCTAATAGTGTAACACCCCAGAAGCTCAAAATTAATATCCGGGACTTAAATCAGAAAATTTGGAAAAAATTGCAGAAATATTGCAGAACAACCCACCTAATGAGTCGTTAATAAACCCAAAGACTCGTTAGGTCAATCGTGAGAAGGAGGTCTATAAATAGACAGTGTTCCTAATAGATGACCTCACGAGTTGTGGTCAGGTCCCATGACTCGTTAAGTCACTCGTTGTTAGGCCGGAATCCAGAAACTTGAGAAGTTGGCAATGCACTTGACAGGTTGTCACCATGAGTCGTCATTAGTGGGAATGACTCGTCGGGTCCCTCGTGGTGACCCACTGAAGAACCCAGACAGTGTACCTGACGGGCGTGATCATGAGTCGTGGTCAGTCACCATGACTCATTAGGTCACCCGTTAGGGGCACCTAATAGTTTTTCCCAGCAAATTTCTAAGGGCTATTTAGTAATTTCCTACTCTACTAAGATTTCAACTACGACGTTATAACATCATTTTCAGATGTTTTAGTGGGGGTAACGGGCTCTTTTCCTCATTCCCTACTCAAACTTTCATGAAGAAGAACGTAGAGTTCCTCTCAGAGCAGTTCAGAGAATCAGCTAGGGCAGATATTTCTTCTTCGATTCTCCATCAATTTCTTAAGGCTTCTTCATCAATTATGTGGGAATTCAACAAGGGAATTGTTCTTTCCTTGTTTTCCCCGAAACCCCCCAATAGTTTCCCTATCAGTCTTTAGCCCTGAGTTTTCGAATACAAAGAAATTACATGTTATTATTCGTTAATTTCACTTAGAATGAAATCCTCATTTTCTATTGATATGATTCCCACTAGTTTTTCCTTAAATTACTGAGGTTCTTCCAATAGTGAATTTAAGCCCTAAAATTTCAAGTAATGATCATTGCGTATAAATTTCCATTTGTTTAATGAAGTATGTTTTGGGCTAAATTTACTCAAAATTCTTATTACTTATACGATGAGCAAATATCCCATTGATGAGAATGATTCTAGGCTTGTCAGGTGACATTTTCTTGAATTCTTGAGTGGTTTCCATATTATGGAATTCCCGTGTTGTTTGAATGAGTCAAATTCTCTATTAGCTGTTTAATAGTGCAGTTTAGCTAGAATGTAGAATTCCTTCAGAACTATACAGAAATTGTCAACTGATCATCTTGACTTTAGTTTTTCTCCGAGGTGTCAGTAGTGCCTCTTAGTTATTAGAATCAGAATCAGAACTCAGATTTTTGGTCTGTTAGGTGGTCGTGACATTTTCGAATTATAGCTCTGACCAGCCCCAGGACCCCAGTTCAGTATATAGTTTGTTCTTAGATGGTTAGGACGCTTCCAGATAAGCAGCCCTGACCAGTCTAGAACCCAGTTTCAGCATCTGGTCCGATAAGACTCTAAGGATACTTTCAGTTATATGTCCCTGACTAGTCTTTGACCCAGTTTCGAGCTATCAGCCTAGTAGTTTAGTATAGGTTTTCCAGTGGGAGTAGGACTTAGCACAGAATGGATGAGGGTTCCACCGTACCCAGGTTCCTAGAACTATGTTGCCAACATAGGTTACAGTTACAGATTATTAGCCTGATTTGCCCCAGACTTTTGTGATCACCCAATTCATGCCTTTATACCCTAGCAAGGTATATTGGGTCCTACCGGTGGGGTGTATACATCGGACTCCACGTCTAGCTCACGTGGTTATATG
>JACEIK010017183.1:0-13218 GCA_018107945.1 Datura stramonium
ATGTACAAACAAGAACCTAACCGGGTCCCCATATGCCTGGAAGGTACAAACAACACAAAATAACCTACCTAGGCCCCCACAAACCCCGACAAGTACAAACAATGCACACTCCTCCTATTTTCTACTAAAGGTTCATAAGCATACTGTAACTCAAGAATATTCACCCTTTAAAGCTCTATCCGAGACTGATAGGCTCCTGTAGTTTTGCCTGTGTCTGAGCTTTCTAGGCTCATGTAACTGTACCCCAAGCCTTCGCTCATATGAGGGTCATTGTGCCATTGTGACATGAAGGAGTCTGGAGGTAATTAGACCTCAATATGGCCCTCACGACCTCAATCTTGTCCCATCGGACATCATGTTTCTCTTGACAGCGTATGGATATCTCAATACAACCCTCACGGCTTTAATCTAATACCTGCGGACATCATATTACTCCCACAAGCATTAGGGTAACTCAATACGACCCTCACAACCTCAATCTAATCCTTGCGGACATCATATTACTCCTGCGAGAACTCAGGTAACTCAATGCGGCCCCCACTGCCTCAATCTGGTCCGTTTGTACATCATACTGCTCATGCAAGCATAGCCCTATAGGTAACAAAAATCCAAAACCCCAAACATCATATGCAGAAACCAAGCTAACTAAGGTTAACTCTAATGAGGGTTACTATGTCATCGCCATCATCTCAATTCTATTTGTAGCAGCTGACCATAATAGGCTTACTCTAGAGTAGTATAGATAAACAGGTCGTACTAACTTTACGACAAACGTAAATTGCCAAAAAGGATAGCCTTTACATACCTTATTCGATCATTTCTGGGTGCTCAAATAATTCTAACCTAAAGTCAGTAATTTCACCAATTTGCAGCCCTCACGCTGAGAAAATGAGGCTATTTTAATACTAACAATAACCAATTAACAATATCTTTTAATAGAATTAACTGTAACTTTAACTTCAATTAATTCAGCTGAAAACTCGCCAATTCTCGAGAGTGTAAAAGGCAGAACTACTTACCTATTGCTTGTACCTAGTTAGCACTCAATTTAAAGTATATTTGGAAACCTCTATTCGGCGGGGTTTCGGCTCACCAAGAAAATTTTCACGAAATAACTCCATAGAAATGCTTCTCCTAGGCCTAGAACTCGTTATCCCAGACGAATTTGTGTTTAGACGGAGTTTGACGACATAATTTGGAAGAAACTTGATTGAAAATTGCGGGGTTCTCTATTTTTGGCCGAAGAATACTTTGTATATAATGAAACAAAGGACTAAGAGGACTTATATAATACTTGGGAAGTGGCAGGGGGTGTGCGGCACGCCCCCCATTGCTTGGCACTAGGGGCGCAACACACCCGTGCCTGCACCAAGGCAGTTAGTGTGATGCGGCGCCCAACGCACCGGCCTCCTGTCCTCCACCCCCGTCTATTTGACAATGTGCTTGTGTTTTCACCTCCCGGCCCTTCTTCTAGAGGTTTTGTATGTTAAAATTCTCAATGTACATGCACACAAAACGATCGTACTATGGATGTTTATAGGGTGTAACAATTAATTATTTCAATCTTTCACTTTATTATGATTGAGTTAGATGATATATTCATACCATGGGTCGACTTGGAGCCTCTCGGGGTTCGTTGTCCCATATCTCAATCTGGGCGTATGTTCGGGTCGTGACAAACTTGGTATCAGAGCATTAGGTTTTGAAGTATCCTAAGGTGTTTGAAAGCCGCATTAAGTAGAGTCTTTTACATGGGTGTGAAGCATGCCACACTTATGATGAAGAGGCTGTGAGACGTTTAGGAAATTCTCCCTTCTTTCATGATCTAAGTCGTGCAATGAAATGTCTCTCTATCCTTCTAACTCGTGCGATACATATTTGTAGAATCATGCCTTCTCACTGAGTTAATGGAAGAAAAAATGGAAACGCAAATGTCCATGAGAATGGAAATGAAGATGGGCACCAACAGGCCCTACCAGCCCATGAGGAGCATGTGCCCGATTCGGTCGCTCATGCTGAGTTCAGGGCAGCCATACAAATGCTAGCTCAAGCCTTGACCTCCCAAGTCAATCAGTAGGTGTTAGCGCATGTTCCTAGAACAGGAATACGACGTTGACAAGAGTCGGAGATTTTCTAAGGATAAACCTTCTGATGTTTCTTAGCTCAAAGTTGGACGAGGATCCACACAAGTTCATTGATGAGGTTCTGAATATCACCCAGATCATAGGGGTGACCAGAGAGGAGTGCACAGATCTAGAGTCGTATCAGTTGAAAGGGGTTGCCTACATTTGGTGCAAGCAATGGAAGGATAGCAGGTAGTTGGAGCATGCCCTATTGGTTGGAATGAGTTTCATGCCGTGTTTCTAGATCAATTCTTTCCTCGTGAGATGAGGGAGACCAAAGCAGCCGAGTTTGTGAACCTAAAGCAAGGGAATATGACAGTTTAGGAATATTCCATGGAGTTCACTCGTCTGTCCAAGTATGCACTTGAGATGGTGGCGGATCAGAGAGCGCGAGTGAGCCAGTTCGTGCTTGGGGTAGCAAACTGTCTAGTCAAGGATTGCTAAACTACGATGCTTCATCAGTACATTGACTTTGCTCGGATAGTCCTGTATGCCCAGAAGATGGAGGTGGTGCAGATGAGTAAGCGAGAGAGAGAGGCCAAGAGGGCCAGGACCGATAGTTTTAAATTCTCCCAGCAGAGACCTAGTGAGCACTGTTAGCTTTTTCACTAAAGGTCTTTAGCCCCTGCACCTTCAGCTATGAGTGTGCCATCCAGATCCAGGTGTGATTACAGGGAACGAGCATCAGGCTTGAGAGGTCAGAGTAGTAGACCCGTAGAGACCAGCCCTCCAGAGTGTAGTAGATGTGGCCAGAGACACGTGGGCCAGTGCTTAGCACGTTCAGTTGTGGGAAGCCCGGACATATGCTTACAGATTGGCAAGAAGCCAGACAGGGTCATGATAGAGGCCAAGGCCCAGCCTCCAGTTTAGCAGCTCCACCAGCACGCCCAGCCCAGCAGGGAGCATCTACTAGTGTGGGTGGTGGTCATTGTCAAAACAAAATATATGACCCTAGCGTCCCCTCGGGAGTAGGAGGTCTTCCCATATGTGGTTACTTGTATGTTACTAGTATTCCTCCTTGATGTATATGCATTGTTAAATCTAGGGGATACTTTATCTTTTGTGACACCCTATGTTGCTAGTAGTTTCGGAGCCAATACAGAAATCTTGTCAGTACAGAAATCATATCAGAACCCTTCTCAGTCTCTACTCCAGTCGCTGATTTAGTTATAGCTCGACGTGTATATAGAAATTTCCCTGTCACAGTAGTTCAGAAAATTACCTTAGTAGATTTACTAGAGTTATCCATGACCGATTTTGATGTTATCTTCAGCATGGATTAGTTATATGGATTTTATTCCTCAGTCAATTACAGAACCTGTGTTGTAGAGTTTAGATTTCCGAGTGAGCTAGTCCAAGAATGAAAGGGTAGTTCAGTTGTGCCTGTAGGTCGCTCGTATGTTCTGGGTGTTGATAATTTGAGAGATCGAATGTTGCACGAGGCTCATGGTTCCGGATACTCTATACAACTAGGTTCCACCAAGATGTACGATGACCTATGGGAAGTCTATTAGTGGAGTGGCATGAAGAAGGACATAGCAGAATTTGTGGCTAAGTGTCTGAACATTCAACAGGTGAAGGTTGAGCATCAAAGACTTGTAAGTGTGCTTCAAGACAATAGTATCCCTACATGTATGTGGAAGAGATCAATATGTACTTCATCACAGGGTTTCCTCGCACTCGTCGACAGTATGACTCTATTTCGATGGTTGTGGACAAGTTAACTAAGGCAGCTCAGTTTCTACCGGTCAAAACTACTATTTCAACAGAGGATTATGCTAAGTTGTACATTGGGAGTTAGTTTGGTTGCATGGAGTGCCATTTTCCATCATATAAGATAAAGCTACTCCATTTATGTCCAAGTTTCTGAGATCGTTTCGAAAGGGACTTGGTACTCAGATCAAACTTAGTACAACCTTTCACCCACAGACAAATGGTCAGGCTGAGCGTACCATTCAGACTCTCGAGGATATTTTGAGAGCATGTGTGATGGATTTCAAGGGTAGTTGGGATGACTATTTCCCTCTCATTAAGTTCACATATAACAACAACTACTATTCCAACATTCAGATGGCTCCGTTTGAGGCTCTTTATGGGCGGAGATGTAGATTGCCTATTGGTTGGTTTGAAGTCAGTGGAACTGCAATGATGGGACCTGATTCAGTCCAAGAGGCTATGGAGAAAGTTCATCTTATAAGGGACAGATTGAAAATAACTCATAGTAGCCAAAAGACCTATGCGGATGTGAGGAGGAGGGAGCTTGAGTTTGAAGTCGATGATTAGGTGTTTCTAGAGGTATCTCCCATGATGGGAGTGATGAGATTTTGAAAGAAAGGAAAACTTAGTCCCTATTATGTAGGTCTGTACTGGATTGCGAAATGGGTTAGCAAGGTAGCATATAACTTGGAGTTGCCCTCAAAATTAGCTTTAGTCCATCCAATTTTCTATGTATCACTCTTAAAGAAGTGTTTGGGTGATCCATCATTGGTTGTTCTGGTGGATAGTGTCTGTGTGAAAGATAGCCTTAGTTATAAGGAGGTTTCGGTAGAAATACTTGATCATCAGGTTCATAAGCTAAGAAACAAAGAAGTAGTCTCACTCAAGGTCTTGTGGAGGAATCGGAATGTTAAGGGAGCTACGTGGAAAGCTGAACAACATATGATGACTAAATACCCATATCTATTGCCTTTTGGCTCAGATTCAGCTTGAGGTGTCAGTTTCCTCCTTAGTACTCAATGAATGTATGTATGATTCTGGAATTTAGTTCAGTCATGTAGTTCAATTTGGAGTCAGTTGCTCCTTTAGTTTTCAACATGTATGTTCGGTATTTGAGTATGATGATTGCATTTCTCTTAGTTTTGATGAGTTGGTAATTTACCAACTAATTAGGCTCTTAAGCATAAGTTTTTGCTTAGTTTTTGAGTTGATTATATGGATTTTATGCCCCTTTTGCTTTTGTTATGTGAGATGCCTAAATGAGTAGAAAAGAGAAAAAATGGAGCAAAAAGAAGGAAGTGAGAACAAATAGGCGATCCACAAATGAAAACCGTCGAAACGCCGACCAAAGGACGATTATCACTGCCCCTGACGAAAAATGCCACTGGTGAATCGCGAGTTGCCAATGGCGAATTGCGAGTTTCCAACGGTGACTCGTCATTCCAGTTGCCGAAAGACACTCGATTTTCTTGAAAGAAGCATAAAGATCTGACGGTTCATGGATTGGGATCGGTAAATACCATATGAACCGCCAATGCTCACTGGAGTTTTGTGATGGCTTAGATAAGACACCCGACGGTTCACGTATTTGAACCGGTGAATCACTGGAGTCTCTGCCGATTCTAGAACGATGCTCAGGGGAAAAATTGTCTAGCACAAAACAAGAGATAGAAGATTCCCTATTTGCATGGATATAAATACCAAATAAAGTACTGTGTACTGGGTTTTAGAGAGAGCAGAGCATATCACATCATTGATTCCTTTCTTAGCTTTAGAACATTCTCTTAGCAGAGATAAGGACATTTTGATTGGTAAACTTGGAAAAAGTACTCTTCTCTACTTCTTCTTTTTAATAGTAAGTTACAACCACTATTGGAGACTATTTGTGAATTTGATTTTACTACACTTGTTATTAAAATCACCGAAGTTATTGATGAATGTGCTTTTGAATTTCTTAATCATGAGTAGCTAAATCATTAGCTAGAGGTCTGTGATGATGAATACTTAATTAGAGTGGGTATTGCTAGAGTCATCTTCATATTGTTTAAATAAGTGTAAATCTATTAGATTGTCTTCAATCTATAAAGAACAATCCATTGATTATGATATGGGTCTATTTATTCTTTCTTGATTGTTGCTTGTAAAAGAATAACTAAGTATTGAAAGAGAAATTAATAGTGGGTATGGATGAGAGATTGTGAGATTGGGCTATAAATAGCTAAAATTGCAGTCTCATTCCTCATTAGTAGCTAATAGCTAGAAATTAGTGCAACAGCTAATCCAAATCTAATCGGGTTGAGCTCAATAGTGGATAGAGGTTTGACAAAACTATAGTAAGAGGTAATTATAAGGCTAAAAAGCTATAATTACCCACTTTCCGAGATTATTTACACTAATTAAACTTATAAGATGAGCTAACATGTCCCAATCGAATTAGTATATCACCTACACCACACCTCTAGTCTTTCACACTCATGTTGACAACCTTGTTATTTTATTCCACTAAATTACAAAATACAATTCACTGCAAATTCCAATCCCCCCAAATTTAATTGTTTTTTTGTTAACTCTACGTGGTGCAAGTTAACTTCAATTTCTCAATTGACACTTGTAATCATCATACACTAGTCCTTGTGGGATTTGACCCCGACACTCATCAGGTTACTTGTTTTGATACGTTGTCCATGTATATTCTTTGCATGAAGGATATATTTTGGATGTTATAAAAAATGGCGCCATTTTCGGGGACTAGCTCTTGATATTTTAGTATTGATTGTTGGGTTGAAATAGTTTTGCATTGTATCTACTTGACGTGAGTTTGTTGTGTTTGTTAGGATCTTACAACCACATGAGTCATCACTCCCAAGCAGGGGATTGCTAAGTGGAAGGTAACATGGAGCACGACAAGGATAATTCGGTGATGCCAAAAGTTGCGGGAGACATTCTCCTACCACCTATGGTAGGGAATGCGGTATTTCATGCCACAAGCACCATGCTACATTTGTTGCAAATGAAGGGACTCTTTGGATGTAAACCAAGTTAGGATGCAAATAAGAATTTGAGAATCTTCTTGAAGATATGCCAACCCTTCAATATTACAAATATTAATCAAGAGTTAATTAGGTTGAGCCTCTTTCCTTTCTCATTGAGGGGGAGGCAACAATGTGGTTGGAGGAACTCCCTCTGGGTTGTATTACATATTGGCAAGAGTTAACTGAGGCTTTCTTGGATCTTTTTTTCCCTGCATCAAAGATGTTGCAGCTAAGGGATTTCATCACAAATTTAAGGCAAGAACCGTGAGAGCCTATGCATGAGGCATGACTAAGGTTCAAAAAGAAGGTTGCTCTTTATCCAAATCACAGACTGCCAGATAGAGTGCTTCTCCAAAGCTTCTATAGAGCCTTGGATTCCATCAACAAGTCCGTGGACAACAATCTAGCTGGCAGTTTTATTATGGATCAAACATATGGGTTGGCCAAAGCCCTTCTAGACAGAATGTCAGACCAATAAGGCTTGGCACACGCAAGAGTAAAATGTGTATACAAATGAGATCTGCTCAACTCCATTAGCAGTTGAATTGTGAAAAAGTGATGAAGAGTGGGATGAGAATCTTGCCAAGATGATGACTCATGTGGAATTGATGACAAAACACTTAATGGGGATAGGGCCCAACGTGGTAAATCTTGTGGGTATGCAAGGTCCCTTTCAATATAATGGAGAATCATCACCATCGAGATATGCAGAACAGTGTCAGTACATGGGAAACAAAATGGGAGGTCCTCAACCTATATTTCAAGGAACAAATCAAGGCCCTTGGTGGCCAAGGGATGAAAATCAAGGTTGAAGAAATCGTGATCCGCAAGGGTTGCCCGAAAGAAATGAAAGATGGGGTAATATGGAGCAAAATCAAGAGGGTGATCGCTATCACTGGAGTTTGAACATGTATGTTCCCCCTCCACAAGTTGGAAACTCCCATAGTCATCCAGATGTGAGTGATGCGAGTAGTTCAAAATTTGAAGAAATGCTATCAAGAGTCCTAAAGAAAGTGGAGTCAATCGAGAGCGGGGTCAAAGAGTTAAGAGAGGAGGTGTATAACCTTTCCCAAACACTGAGCTCACATTCAACTTCCATCAAGGATTTGAAGGCCCAAATGAATCATTTTTCGGCTCAAATGAACCCCCGGATGAATGGAACGCTTCCTAGTGACACAATGCCTAATCAAAATAAAGATAATCAATGCATGACTATTGTCACTTGGAGTGGCAAGGTGATCAGAGATGCACCGGTGAAGCCCAAAGTTGTTAATGACCCGAAATCGGATGAGGAAAATGAATTCGATGAGATGTCAAAGACTCCAAGGAATGAGGAAATGATTAAAGAGGAAGGAGAGGGGAAGGGTGATGAAATCCTCTCATATGCTGATAATAATGAGGTGGGCATAAAGGCCCCAATTGATGAAGAGGTTGAAGAAAGAGTCTCACCTCCATATCTACAATGGTTGGCCAAGTAAAAATAAGGATGACCAGTTCAGCAAATTCGTTGACATGTTTAACAAGTTGTCCATCAATATACCGTTAGTGGATGCTCTTCTCCAAATGCCAGAATATGCGAAGTTTATAAAAGAATTGCTGAAGAAGAAGGTGGTTGATATAGGTAGTGGCGAGAAAATTCACCATTGTAGTGCAATGATGATGAGTAACCTTGCCCTGGACAATTATAGTGCACCATTGTAGTGCATGACCCAGGAGCTTTCACAGTCCCCTGTACAATCAGGATATGTGTGTTTAAAAAAGCTTTAAGGGATCTTAGTGCCAACATAAATTTAATGTCCCTGCTCATTTTCAAGAAGTTAGAACTCGGAAGCACAAATCCTATATCAATGAGGTTGCTCATGGCGGATAGGTCCATAAAAAACCGGTGGGGGTGTTAGAAGATGTGTTGGTAAGGGTGGATAAGTTCATCCTACCTGCTGATTTTGTTATCCTTGATTGTGAAATGGATGTGGAGGTATCCATTATTTTGAGAAGACCGATGTTAGCTATGGGGAGAGCTGTGGTGGACGTGGACCTTGGGAGAGCTAAAATTCAAATTTGGAAGTGAGGGAATCACCTTCAAGGTGTGTCCATCTGCTGAAATGCCCCCCGAATTCAAGGTAATAGGAGTGTTACAAAATGAGGAGGAGGAAAAGAGATTGGAGATGAAGGAGACAGAGTCGGAGGATGATCCACTGAAAAAGAGGTGTTGAATGAGATCTACGTCGTGCCACAATGTTAATTTAGGCGCTTCTTGGGAGGAAGCCTAAGTGTTTAGTGGATTGTATTTATGTCTTTGTTGTTTTTGTTTTTGTAGGAGCTATGAAGTGAGGAACAAAGGAAGAAAAAAACACATAAGAGAGGAAGGGCGCTGAACCGGTGATTGACCGATCTAGAAGCACAAACCTCCATTTCAAGATGAGTGCAAATAAAAGGCTAGGGCTTGGATAAATATACCAGCGGACCCATTGGCAAAACAACGATGCAAAACCGTGGACCGTTGGTGGGTTGCCGATGTAACACAGAGCACCTGAACCTTTGGCGCCTAAACGGCAGGTCACCGGCAGATCACCGATCCAATTCGTGAAATTGGGCAAAAATACCTGGCAAAGGAAAGGTAATGCGGCGGAACGCCGATGTGATTCGGCGAACCACCAATGTAGCACCGGTCGAGGAATGAATTTGTCTCAAAATGGAAATTAAGAGTGGACCCACTGAATCCCAAATACTAGCTGAGCCACCTTATTTTGAAAATATTCCCTTAGTTCCCCCTTTTCACCATTTTTTCATTCCCTTTTTTTCTCTCCACTACCCAACATTCCCACTTCCCCATATTTCCCTCTTTTCCACCTTTCCACTTTCCCACCTTTACACCTTCCCTCTTCCCACTAACACACCAACACAATAACTCTCCACCTTCCCCTCAACATATCAATCTTCCTCCTCTCACCTATAAAACCCTCTCCCTCCTTTCACTAACATACTCACTACACTCACATTTTCTTTCTCTACTACACATCCCCTGAAGTGCCATTGTTGAGAGTTTTCTAGCTTAGCTCAAGTGTGAAAGCATGTTGATATTGTGGTAAAAGCTTTCTTGCCCTTGTCATAATTTTCTCAATGGTTCTTAATTCTGTTAGTCTTAATACTTTACTTCCCTTTCCTACTGAATTCATGAATATGCTCTGTTTGTTGAAAGGAATGAGGAATATGTGTTCTATTTGTGTGAATTTTTGTAAATGGGTGAAGTCTAAGTAACCTAATCAGAATGAAATGAAAAGTTTTGCCCGATGATACACTGGGTGATGCCATTCTTTAAGGGCAAACTGTCAGGGTATTTTGTTTAAATTTAGTAGTGCTAATTCTATCATGTTGTGTGTGGTTGTTTGTTAATGAGTGCCTTTGATTTATTTAAATTCAATTTTGGGGATGACGGGGTCCGGCATTTCGCCGGTCGGGTTTGGCAAATTGCCGATGGAACACCGGTCTACTCTTCAAAATGGCTTCAAGCCACTGAGTGGATCCTACGTTACATCAGTGGTTCACGAATCAGGACCGGCGACTCACCGCCTAATCGCTGGTAAACTTTTCAGTTGCCCAGTTTTCTGTTCCTTATCAGTGAGCAAGCGGCAACCCGATGATTGCTCCTTCTACTCGCCGGTGCTTCGCCGATGTTGGTGGTTCTTTATATGATGTTTGTTTACCCTTCTTTTTCAGTTCACCCTTAGAATAGTTTTTGTAATTTTAGTTTACCTCTCGAATAGCTATCACTAACATCATCATTGTAGAAAAACCATGTCTTCATCCAGGAATATAGGAAAGGGAAAGGCCCTCGCCTCATCTTCTAGCAAGGGCAACGGAAAATAAAAAGCCTCTCCACTGCGTGCTAACACCATGGAAGCAGTAATATTTTGCATCCCAAACATACAAGAGAATTATGTCAACTATCAAGGCCGATCCATCAAAATTGAGAAGCAATTTGATTTGGCAGGATTGAGGGGTGATCTTCCCAACATCACCGCCCAATTCACAGAACGACAATGGCATGCATTTGCCAATCCTCTCCCGCCTTACTATCCCAGCTTGGTGACGGAATTCTATGCCTCATATCAGGCCCGACAAGATAGCATGCAACACAAGGGCAAGGTCGTTCACTTTCCATGCCTATCGTTAGTGATGCTAAGGGGGTGGAAGTTGACATTACCCCAGCAGCCATTAACTCCTTGTTTTAGGAAGATGAAATTGAATCTGGTATAGAGTACATGGCTCGGGTAACTGATATGAAGGATCAATTTGCTTGGTTAGCCAAAATCATTGTTGTGGACCCTCCTCTTTGGGCCTCCATAGGTGGCAAAATCTGTTGGCACGATTTGAAGTTTGAGGCCAAGCTTAGAAAATGAGCAAAGGGTCAGCTTAGAAACTGCTATTCTTATTGCCTACATCATGACTGGAGTACCCATTAAGTTCGGGGACATTTTTTCCCGACAAATGAAGAGAAAGACTCTACAATCTAGCACTTCAATGCCCTACACCGTCCTCATTTACGAACTTTGCTCACAAGATGGAGTTACTTTGTTCCCTGATAAAACCCCTTCCACTGCTTTAGGTTTGATAGCTATCGATTGGAAGAGAGATGTAGAGACACCGATAATGAAAAGAAAAACACTAAAAGCCTTTGGAGTCAATGAGGGATCCCTTTCCCATGGGTCGGACCAATCATCATAGGCCCCCGAGGTGACCATGTTGTAGCTAAAAATGTCAGGCAAAGCTTCAGGCGACATGCCTCAGCGTGTAGCATCTCCCCCTCCGTAATCCTCGTAACCAAGTGGTCTCCACATACTTGTAGAGATGACTAACTCTCATGAGAGATAACTGTAGAGATTGGCTAATAGCCTCCCCGCACTCATTGCCCAAACAATTAAAAAGGAGCTCAAGTCTTTATACGAGAGTGTCACCATACTATGCAAGAGGGTGGATGCGGTTAAAGGGGTTGTCACCTCCCTCTGGACTGAGGTACAAGAGTGGAAGAATCGGACATCAACAGAAGTGCCGGATATGAGCGCCTTGGATGTTGCAATGGTTGTTCTTTCCTCAGTTCGAGGTCCTATTGATGATCTCTTTGAGGGCCTGGGAGATGATTTTGCTGAGCTAGGTGAAGCCAGTGGCGGTGGTGCAACTGATGCAGAGGCTGATGATGAGGAAGAATGACCCACTCAGGGAGTTTCTTGTCCCTTTCCCTTTTGCTTTTATACATTGGGGAAAATGTACTCTTTTAAGTGGGGGGAGGGGTAAGCGTAGTTGATGATGGGGTCATGGATAGATGTTTTCTTTGGATGTTTTTTATTTTTGTTTTTAAATTGATTGAGTAGAGCCCTTTTCAGGCGTTTTTTGTTTAGAAAAAAATGAATGAATAACTTGGTTTAGTCTTGATAGTTGATGGTTAGTGATTAAATAGGGTCTTTGTTTCGAATTGTGAAATTTTGCATGAAATGACCCGAATTCCTATTTCTTTTTTGCCTTTGTAAATAGTAGTGTAGTAATCAAACTCCAAGGGTTTTCTATAGACCACGGTTCTTTCCTGAGGAGCATTCTTTTGTTTTTTTTATTTTCTTTGTCGAACCAGGTTGGCATTTTCCGATGATAGATTGAGTGACAATATTCTTAAGGGAAAATTCCATGTTGTTTTAAGTCTCTTAGGAAGTCTTTTGAAGTTGTTTTGAGAGGCACCACAAAAAAAATTGTTGAAATAGAATTTTAAAATGAGGGCATGAAAATGAAGATAATGAGAAAATGTCGACACAATAGCATAGCATTCTTTGTCATATGTTGTAATTACTTTGCTTGACTTATGATATTTTCCTTCTTTGATGTCCTAACTTGAAATCTTGTGTTGAGAATTGTTACACCCCGTAAATTCCCGATACATAGATGGCCTATTCGCGTGTTGGTTAAGAATATTTGAAAGCCATACATGCGAGAAAAAAGGCCTGGAAAAAGGTCGGACGAGAAACCTATCGAATCATCGCGGAAGGAGCCGGGGCAGATCCCCTCCGCGATGGCAGCGTGTCACGGAGGTGGGGCCCCTGCGTTGGCTCCGTGACACGTTGGGCCTGTCCAGGCCCAAGTATATAAAGCCCCACTTCAATTTTAATTCATTATTTACATGAAATTTCCAGAAGCTCACAAGAGAAACCGAGAGAGAACGAAGGGGAATATGAATTATCGATCGATTATGCCGTCAAACGTTGTCCAAATCCAAATTAACCTCAGATACCGAGGTATTTAGCAGCAGGGAGCATTCCTACGGATTTTGTTTCGCGAAATTCGGCCGACAAATCGTCGAGCTA
>JACEIK010017185.1:0-13211 GCA_018107945.1 Datura stramonium
ACCAGAAACCAGGCGGGTTAACTCAGGACATAGCTGTGCCTCTCTGGAAATGGGAAGCAGTGAATATGGATTTTGTGGCAGGATTACCCCGTACCAGACAAAAACACGATTCTATATGGGTGATAGTAGACAGATTGACAAAATCAGCTCACTTCCTGCCCGTGAAAACTACTTTCTCGGCTGAAGATTATGCCGAGTTGTGATCTTGGGCATATTTATATGCTCAAGTGATACTCAAATGCATCGTTTTGTCTTGTTTATCTAACAATGTTTGTACATTCTCATGTAAATTGTAGGAGAGTGTGAATTTATACTAGCCAACATGATTAGCGTTGTTTTGCAGGAAAAATGTACTTTTATGTAGCTAAGATGCATGTTGGGAGGAATCGAAAATGGATTCGGAAGCGAGCAAGGAAATGGCCAAGGAAAGCAAGGAATAAAGGGGCTCCGCGATGGAGCCGTGTCACGCTGCCATCGCGGAGGCATTCTGTCCGGATGATTCTTTCTGGATGATTAAATTGGCAACAATTCCAGTAAAGGTTCGCGTTGCCTCCGTGGCACGTTGACCTAATTACCTCGGAACCTGAAATTCCAGTGAAGGTGCGCGTTCGTGCCGTGTCACGTTGGTTGAGCCTGCATGCCGTGCCACGTTGGGATTAAATACCGACGACCAAATTCCAGAGTTCACAGCAGACCGTGTCACGGAGGCAAAGGTTCGCGATGTACTCCGTGACACGTTGTTTGTTATTCCGGAAAATTCTACCAAGATAAACAGAACACTTAGGTTCATTTTTAAGGATTCCGACTTGGTGGAGCAAGAACGTGGGTTAAGGTGTAGTTGAGGGACGAAACCTTAGGTTTCTCTATCTCTTTCTCCTTTCTTTCAATTGTTTGTAAGATTTATACTCATTTAATGATGTTTAACCACAAAATGAGTGGCTAATTTCACTTGCTGAGGTTAAGAACATTTGTATTGAAATGTGATTGTTGATCATTTGGTTTTTCATCTTTTCTTCCATGGTTGTTCTATTAATTCTGTTCTTACTGCATTAATGTTTGGCCAATGTTAATGTATATCTAAAAGTCCGGTTTCACTCGAGAGAGCACGAAATTGGAAAGTTGTGAATTAATAGGATATGATCTTTTCTTGGTTTGGGAAAATTGAGAATTGGATTTACCTTCGTGATAGAAATATACCCGAAAGTCGTATTAGTCAATCATGGAATAGGTTTTGTATGGCTAGAACATGAATTGCTTCTATCACAGAAATGTAGGTGGAAGGTTCATGATTCTTAAGTTGGGTTAAATACTTAATCCATAGGCATAAGTTTTACTCAGCAACCGGAGGAAAGATTAACCACTTGTATCGATAATAAATTTCTACATGTTCGCTTTAGCTCAGCGCATGCTCTCACATTTCATATTTCAGACTCAAACTGTATATTCATTTTGTGACTTAGTATAAATTAGGAAACAAAATATAAAACTTTTCTTTAACATTGTTGTCTGCATTTTTAGAGTTACAGTTAATTGACACTTACAGTAGATTTGCCTCAGAGGTCCAGCCCCCGTGGGATCGATACTTGGCTTACTTGAGCCATTTACTACTTGTTCGACCACGTGCACTTGCGTGTAGCTATCCAGACCGGGCCGAACATGGACTAGGTTCCAGCACACCTAGGTTTCAAGAACTACGTTGCCAGTGTAGGTTACAGTATTTATTAGCCTGATAGGACCAAGACTTTTGTGATCACCTAGTTCATGCCTCTATACCCTGGAAAGGTATATTTGGTCCTACCGGTGGAGCGTATACATCGGACTCCATGTTAGCTCACGTGGTTACATGTCGGTTATAGACTCTCCCACTAGTCAACTTAGTCTAGTCTCAAAATATGCAGTTCAGTTCAGTACAATATCTCAAACTCAAATTTTCAGACTTAGGGCATGTCTTTGACCATTAGATAGGGTCATATTGACCATCTAAGTTTATTACAGCTATTCAGCTTAGTGTATCAGTTGGTCATTGCATGTCATTTTCAGTTCAATCTTTTATATTCATTATGTTTTCTCCTGTGTATTCAGTACATTCAAATTACTAACGCATACCTTTCTGCTGTATCATTTCATGATACAGCTGCAGGTTCTCAGACCTATCGCCGTTAGCCGACTTTGTTCAGATCTCTCTCTCTCAGTAGAAGAAGTGTGAGTCCTCATCTTTCTAGGACATTATTTCAATTATCTTAGTTATGTTTGTTACATTCAGTTAGACTTAGAGTTAGCTGGGGGTTTGTCTCAGCAACTCATCAGTTAGATGGTTTTCAGACATAGACTTGGTTTTACAAACTATCAGTGTTGTTCAAACTATTTTGATGTTTATGATTTAGTTTTAAATTTTCTCATAAACATTTTATGTTATTATTTCAAGCTTCCGCTATGTGGTTTTTACTCAGTATACCAGTGTATGATAGACCAGGGGTTGACTTGGGGTTACTCGTGACTCCAAGTACCGTGTCCCATCCAGGGTGTAGACTCGGGGCGTGACACCAAAGATCTGTTGAAGGCTACCACGATAAACATAACGGGTCGTTACTGGTGACCACGACTTGTTGTCACCTCCCATTGCCTTTACTGCCCAAATTCCCCTTCCTTCTACCCACCTTGACCACGGCTGACTCAATAAGTAGTGTTGCTGACCACGACTCGTGGTCATGTCCGTGGTGACCCAAAAACTAGAATTTCCAACTTAAGTGCAACTCCTCACCGTGAGCTAGACTATGTCACTTTAAGCTCTGAATAGTGAGTTTTAAGAAGGGTAAGTTCATCCTAAGCTATTCATAATACATGCATACAAGTTTAGAACTCTAGAGGGGTTATCAAGCTCAATCTCTCAAGGTTCTTCCCTAATTATTCATTGGGCAATCAAAAAAGTCATAGAATCAGATTCTCTTAGGTATGTAGGGTTATGAATGGGTGAACTTCTTCACACCCATGCCCAATCGCTCTCTAATTCATGAAAATCTACATGTTGATTCTCTGGGGTTTTAACCCAACGCATGAATTTCCTAAGTTTCTACCATGGGTATGATCTAAGCATGTCTCTATCATTGAATTATAATTCATTGGCAAGTTTTACAATGTTTTCAATTATAAATTATGTTTTGAATTTTTATAAATTATGATGTCAATCCATGAAAGTTCATGAAAGTTTAGATTTATGATGTATGTTCAAGTATGATGATATATTTATGAGAAAATCATGTTTTCAGGTTACCCATGTCTATGATCATGATTTCAAGTGAATCAAGTATTTTCGAGCATGTTTATGTATTGGGAAAGACTATATGTTCAAGTATGACTTATGATTTCACGAATTAACTTGCCACATGGTTTTGAAGTCAAGACTCCAAATTATGTTTAGCTTGTGGTATGGTTTGAGCCAAGGATCCTCATGTATGATTTAAGATTTTATATGTATATGATTATTCAGCTTTGTCAATAGACGATGGTCAGCTTTGTTGAAAAATGATGGAGAGCATATGCATGTTTTTGGGAGTAGTGTCTACCACTAAGTAGGTTAACGGTCAGTCAACCCTATGCCTCAAAACTACGAACCATCCTAGTTATGTTCAGATTATTCGGGACCTCCTTTGTGAGCTTTCCCCTGCTCCAAAGGGGCCTTCAGCTTGATATCGATATCATGGTAGAGTCCTTAGCCCTAGCAAGGCATTGGATGGCTCTGCCCACTCTAGTGTGATAGTCCGGATCACGTAAGCTCTATCGTGGTAATGTCGGTTATATAACGAGTCTCCTATTATTCCTCATGATTTCAGTTATGCATGTTTATCATTCATGATATATATATGTTTTTAAGAAGGTTTGACCCAATGTTCAATTTTACTTATGACTATCCGTATTCAGCCTTGGGTCTTTCGAATCAGTTATGATATGCAGTTATGGTTAGATCATGATTCCGAGAATAACATTCAAGTCTTACTCTCAGAATCTTATCTTGATTATGTTTTATAAAATGCATTCTTACTGATTTTACTTAAGCGGTTTTACTTACCTTGCATACTCGGTACATTCCATGTACTGACCACATACTCTATCCTGTATCATTTCACGATATAAGCTCCGATCTTCAAACTCAGCACCACCACTAGCCAGTTTACGGAGTTAGTATCCAGTATAAGTTGGTGAGTCCTCATCTCCCGAGGACCATTCCTTATCAGTTATCTTTGTATTTTCAGTTTCAGACTTAGAGAGTTAGTTGGGGTCTTGTCCCATCAGCTCATCAAAAATAGAGGCTTTACAAACATAGTGTATAATCATCTTCAGATTCGTGTATGTATTTTGATGTTATGTTATGTTTAGACTTCCGCGATGTTATTTTGATAAATCTTCTGTTTTATTAATTGAGTTAGATGCATGTTCATGCCATGGGTTGACTTAAAGTATTCAGGGCTCCTTGTCCCTGTCTTGATCCAGGTCTATGTTCGGGTCGTGACAAACTTGGTATCAGAGCAATAGGTTTTGAAGTGCCCTAGGGTGTCTGAAAGACGCGTTAAGTAGAGTCTTTCTCATGGATGTGAAGTGCCCCACACTTATGATGAAGCGGCTACGAGACGTTTAGGAAATGCTCACTTCTTTCATGATCTATGTCGTGCGGTGAAATGTCTCTCTATCCTTATAACTCATGTTATACGTGTTTGCAAAATCATGCCTCCCTGTGGAGTTAATGGCAGAAGAAATGGAAATGAAAATGGCCATGAGGATGGCAATGGAGACAGGCATCAGCAACCCCACCAGCCCATGAGAACAACGCACTGAAGTAGGTTTCCCACGCTGAATTTAGGGCATCCATTCAGATGCTAGCACAGGCCTTGACCGCCCAGATCAATCAGCAAGTAGTGGCACATGTACCTCGGAATGGGAATGCGGCGACAGTATGAGTCATAGATTTCCTAAGGATGAACCCTAGAGAATTCCTTGGGTAAAAGGTGGACGAGGATCCACATGAATTTATCGATGAGATTCTAATGATCACCCAGGTCATAGGGGTGGCCGGAGAGGAGTGCGCTGACATAGTCTCATATCAGTTGAAGGGGGTTGCGCACATTTGGTTTAAGCAGTGGAAGGATAGTAGGGTAGTGGGAGTAGGCCTTCTTGGTTGGGATGAGTTTCATGCCACATTTCCGGAGTGATTCATCCCTCATGAGATGAGGGAGCTGAGAGTGGCCGTGTTTGTGAATCTAAAGCAAGGAAAGATGACAGTGCAGGTGTATGCCTTAAAGTTCAATCGTCTGTCCGAGTACGCGCCAAAATTGGTGGTTGATCAAAGAGCTCGAGTGAGCAGTTTTGTACATAGACTGGCGGACTACCTGGACAAGGATTGCAGGACCGCTATGCTTCATCAGGATATGGATCTTTCTCAGATGGTTTTGTACGCCCAACAGATAGAGGTGGTGTATCTGAGAGAGAGAGAGAGAGAGAGAGAGAGAGAGGCCTAGAGGGGCAGGATAGACAGTTATGGATTCTCTCAGTAGAGACAAGGTGGTGGGCACCGTCAGTAGTCCCACCAGAGATCATCCGCCCTAGAACCATCGGCTATGAGTGTTCCATCCAGATTTAGGCACGACTAGAGAGGATGAGGATTAGGCTCTAGAGGCTAGAGCAGTAGGCCCACAGATTCCAGCATCCCAACTTGCAACAAGTGTGGACGGAGACACACGGGTCAGTGTTTGGTTGGTACAGGTGCTTGCTTGTGTGGGAAGCCTGGACATATGCTTAGAGATTACTCAGCAGCTAGACAAGGCCATGATAAGGGCCGAGGCCCAGCTTCCATTTCAGCAGCTCCACCAGCACGCCCAACTCAGCAGGGCGCATCCACTAGCATAGCTGGCGGGCAGCACCAAAATAGATTCTATACCCTAGCATCCCGCTAGAAGTAGGAGGTCTCCCCAAATGTAGTTACTGGTATGTTAAGAGTATTCCATCTTGATGTATATATATTGTTAGATCCAAAGGCTACTTTGTCTTTTTTGACGCCCTATGTTGCTAGTAGTTTTTGGAGTCAGCCCTGAAATCCTATAAAAACCCTTCTCAGTCTCTACTCCAATCAGTGATTCATTTATAGCTCGACGGGTTTATAGAAATTATCTTGTCACTGTCCTTTAGAAAATCACCTTATTAGATCTATTAGAGTTATCCATGACCAATTTTGATGTTATCCTCGGCATGGATTGGCAATTTGCATGCTATGCCTCAGTCAATTGTATAACTCGGGCAGTAGAGTTCAGATTTCTTGGGGAGCTAGTCTTAGAATGGAAGGGTAGTTCAGCTGTGCCTGTAGGTCATTTCATTTCCTACCTTAAGGCCAGAAAGATGATCTCTAAGGGATACATGTACAATCTAGTTAGGGTTAAGGATGCTACGTCCATGACCCCGACTATCCAGTCAGTTCCACTAGTATTTGAGTATCCAGAAGTGTTCCCAGATGATTTACCGGGAATCCCTCCTGAGAGGAAAATCAATTTTGGTATTGACCTTCTTGCCAATACGTAGCCTATATCTATTCCACCTTATAGATTGGCTCCAGCGGAGCTAAAGGAGTTGAAGGAGTAGTTGAAAGACCTTTTGGATAAAGGATTCATCAGACCGAGCAAATTCCCATGGGGTGCACCAGTTCTCTTTAATTGAAAGAAAGATAGTTCTCTTCGTATGTGAATTGATTATCGGCAATTGAACAAGGTGACCATCAAGAAAACGTATCCTTTCCCTAGAATTGATGATTTTTTTGACCAACTTCAGGGTGCGAAGTGTTTCTCAAAGATAGACCTCAGATCTGGATACCATCAGCTCTGAGTTCGGGAGAGTGACATCCCGAACATAGCCTTCAAGACATGGTATGGTCATTACGAGTTTGTAGTTATGTCTTTTGGACTAAAAAATTCTCCTGCATCTTTTATGGATTGATGAACAAAGTGTTCAAGAAATACTTGGATATGTTCATGATTGTGTTCATAGATGACATCCTTATATATTCTCAAAACGAGGAGGAGTATGTCGCTCATCTGAGGGTGGTGCTACAGACTCTTTAAGGATCGTCAGTTCTATGCTAAATTCAGCAAATGCGAGTTTTGGTTAAACTCAGTGGAATTTTTGGGTCATGTGGTACCATGTGAGGGTGTGCAAGTAGATCCTCAAAAGATAGACGCAGTGAAGAATTGGCCTAGACTGGTAAATACTTCAGATATCAGGAGTTTCTTTGGTTTCTCTGGGTATTTGGAGGTTTGTTGAGGGATTTTCATCCATTGCAGTCGTTGACTAAATTGACCCAGAAGAAAGTGAAGTTCCACTAGTCAGAGGCTTTCAAGAAGAGCTTCTAAGAATTGAAGGCTCGACTCACCTCAACGCCTATGTTAACCCCACCCGAGGGTACTGATGGGTATGTGGTATATTGTGATGCTTCAAGGATTAGACTTGGTTGTGCTTTGGTGCAGCATGCTTGTTATACTTGTGGGAAAGAGGATCATATGATTATCGATTGTCCGGCTAGAGATCAGGGTGACTTGGACCAGCAGTACAGGTCTCAACGGGATCACATGTTCCAGCACCTTCGGTAGGGCGTAGACCCTCAGCTCCAGCTAGCATAGGAAAAGGTAGATCAGGGGAATCCAGTTCTGGCAGTGTCCTGGATTGCACTTATGCCTTACCAGGGAAATAGGAGTCACAGTCATCACCAAATGTTGTGACAGGTATGCTGGATGTTTGCTCTCACCCGGTTTATGCTTTAATAGATCCAGGTTCTACCTTGTCTTATGTTACTCCCGCTAGTGGCAAAAAAGTTTGGTATAATGCTAGAATTACTTCAGTGACCATACTTAGTGTCCACACCTGTCAGTGACTCGATTATTGCTAAGAGAATTTATCGGGGTTATACAGTAGAGATTGTCGGTCTGCTAGACCTTAACCGATTTGGTGGAATTAGTAATGATTGATTTTGATGTAATTATGGGTATGGATTGGCAAGATCCATCTTATGCCAATGTGGAGTGTTGGACCAGGACCGTCTAGTTTCACTTTCCAAGGAAGGTAGCACAAGAATGGAAAGGAAATGCAGCTACGCCAAAAGGTAGGTTCATATCCTATATTTGGGAAAGGAAGCTAATAGAAAAAGGTGGTATCTACCATATTGTTAGGGTTTGGGATATGCATGAAGAATCCCCGACTCTTCAGTCCATTCTTATAGTTAGTGAATTTCCGGATGTTTTTCTAGACGAGCTTCCTGGTATTTCCCCAGAGCGTGAGATCGATATCACTATCGGCCTACAACCAGGTACGCAAGCTATATCCATCCCCCTGTACCGAATGACTCCTGCTGAGTTGAAGGAATTGAAAGAGCAATTGAAAGATTTTCTAGATAAGGGCTTTATCAGGCCGAGTGCTTCACGTGGAGTGCGCCAATTCTATTTGTGAGGAAGAAAGATGGCTCCCTCTGAATGTGTATAGATTATCGGTAGTTGAATAAAGTCTACTAAGAATAAATATCCCCTTCCAAGGATAAATTATTTGTTTGATCTGTTGCACGGGGTAAAATATCTCTCCAAGATTGACTTAAGGTCAGGGTATCAACAATTGTGGGTCCAGGAGAAAAATATTCCGAAGATAGCTTTTAGGACCAGGTATGGTCATTTTGAATTTTTGGTCATGTCCTCCAGATTCACGAACGCCCCAACAGTGTTTATGGATCTGATGAACAACATCTTCAGGCCGTATTTAGATATGTTTGTGATAGTATTTATTGATGATATTCTGGTATATTCCCGCTAAAAAGCTGAATAGGTAGATCATTTGAGAACAGTACTTCAGATCCTCAAAGATCACCAGTTATATGAGAAGTTCTCAAAATGTGAGTTCTAGTTAAATTTTGTAGCTTTCTTGGGCCATATTGTGTCACATGTGGGTATCAAGGTTGACTCACAAAAAATTGAGGCAGTAAAGACATGGCCCAAACCCATGACTCCAATCGAGGTTCGTAGTTTCCTAGGGTTAGTCGGGTATTACAGAAGATTCATGGAAGGATTCTCTTCCTTATCAGCGCCGTTGACTAGATTGACTCAGAAAGCAACTAAATTCCACTAGACCGAGGCTTGTGAGCAGAGCTTCTAGGAACTGAAAAATAGATTGACAACTGCACCAGTATTAGCCTTACCAGAAGGTTCAGAAGGCTATGTTGTGTACTGTGATGCTTCAGGCATTGGGTTAGGGTATGTTCTGGTGCAACACGACAAGGTGATTGCCTATGCTTCGAGGCAGCTAAGGAAGCATGAAAAGAACTAGCCCACCCATGATTTAGAGTTAGCTGTAGTGGTTCATGCTTTGAAAATATGGAGACATTACTTGTATGGTATGCATGTGGACATCTTTACTGACCATAAAAGCCTCCAGTATATCTTCGTGCAGAAAGAGTTGAATTTGCTGCAGCATCATTGATTAGAGTTGTTGAAAGACAACGATGTGAATATCTTATATCACCCAAGAAAAGCTAATATTGTATCCGATGCCCTTAGCCGCAGATCCATGGGTAGCCTAGCATATTTGAGGCCAGAACAGCGGGGTATGGTTCGAGAGCTGCACCAGTTAGCCAAGCTAGTAGTCCGGATAGTGGATTCATAGGATAATAGGTTTGTAATCTAGAATACAACAGTATCATCTCTAGTCGTAGAGGTAAAAGAGAAATAGTACGAGCACCCTTGTCTAGTATAGCTTAGAGACAAGGTTCAGTAGGATGAACTATCGACCTTTGAGTTAACGGGAGATGGTGTCCTGAGGTTCAGAGGTTGACTCTGCGTTCCAGATGTAGTAGGGCTTCACCAGCAGATCATGGCAAAGGTACATTATTCTCTTTACTCTCTTCACCCAAACACGACAAAGATGTACCATGATACAAAGAAAATATATTGGTGTCCTGGGATGAAGAAAGGTGCAGCTGATTTTGTAGCACAGTGTCCTAATTGCCAGCAGGTAAAAGATGAACACCAGAAACCTAGCGGACAGACTCAGGAGATAGTTGTACCTATGTGTAAATGGGAAGAAATCAATATGGATTTTTTCACAGGGTTACCTTACACCAGGCGTAAATTCGACTCCATTTGGGTCATTATCAACAGGTTGATAAAATCAGCCCACTTCTTGCCAGTCCGGACTACATTTTCAGTCGAAGATTATGCTGAGTTTTATCTTAAGGAGATAGTCCAACTGCATGGTGTCCCAGCATCTATTATTTCTGATAGAGGGGCATAGTTTACAGTTAGGTTTTAGAGGTCATTTTAGAAAGGTTTGGAATGCAGGTTAACTTGAGTACAACTTTCCACCCCCATACAGATGATTAGGTAGAGTGCACCACTCATACGCTCGAGGACATTCTACGAGCGTGTGTGCTAGACTTTGGAGGGATTTGCGACGAGCATCTACCCCTTATTGAATTTGCATACAACAATAGTTATCATTCTGCTATCATATGGTGCCTTATGAGGCTTTATATGGTCGAAAATGTAGGTCCCCCATAGGATGGTTTGAAGTAGGGGAATCAGGATTGATCGGACCTAATATGATCCATCAGTCGGAAGAAAAAGTGAAACTTATCAGAGAATAGTTGCTAACAGCCCAAAGTCGTCAAAAGTCCTATTCCGATGTACGGCATAGAGACATGGAGTTTGATGTTGATGATTGGGTATTTCTTAAGGTTTCGCCTATGAAGGGCGTGATGAGATTTGGCAGGAAGGGAAACCTTAGCCCTAGGTTCATTGGCCCATATTGGATCCTTCGCAGGATAGGTCGAGTAGCATATGAGTTAGAATTTCCTTCAAGGCTAGGATTCGTTCATCCAGTTTTTCATGTGTCAATGCTATGAAAGTGCATGGGAGACTCATCCCTGGTTGTTTTGGTTGAGGATATCAAAGTTACTGAAGAGTTGTCCTATGAAGAGACTCTAGTTGCTATACTATATCAGCAAGTTCGCAGATTGAGAACTAAATATGTAACCTCCATTAAAGTCCTATGGAGGAATAGAAATGTAGAGGAGATGACTTGGGAAGCTGCGGATGACATGAAGTCTAGATATCCTCACTTATTCTAGGCTTGACCCAGACTGTGTAGTTGAGGTAAAATTATTGCTCAGTTATTATTTCGTTGCTTATATTATCAGTATTGTTTAGTTGTTCGCTTTTATGTTATGGAGATATGTCGTATCATTTCTTGTAGAATCCTATGAGATACCTATGTTGACTTTTTTGTGTTTTAGGTTTTTGGATAGTCCATATTACAGAAGAGACTCTACCGAAATTTTTTTCAGTTATGGTTATGTAATACCCCGGAAGTGCCTAAGCCTAGACTCGGGAGTTTAAATGAAAAGTAGTAGAGAAGTCTGAATTTCTCTCAGAATGACCCATGGAACGAGTCGTTAGAGGGTCCAACGACTCGTGGTAGCCACCCGTGGTTAGGTTTTGCAACAGAGGGTCCTGTGGTGATGGGTCTAGGCATGACCCATTGTTTGATGTAACGGGTCATTGTAAGTGGGTCGTTGTGAAGATGGTTCTGGTCAAAGAAAGCTGGCATGAGTCATGGGATGACTCGTTGTCCTCAACAAAGGGTGGTTGTATGTGTCCGTTGGGAATATTTCCTGGATGGAAGCAATGGCGACAACAGATAGCAATGAAGGGTCGTTGGAGTTGGTAATGAGTCATCATTTCTGGTCATGGTAGAAGACCTGAGAAGGGAAAGCGAGATGAAACAACGGGGGAAGTAATGGGCCGTGGGAGCTACGGACGACTCGTTGTATTGGTCGTTGCTTCGAACAGTAGCTAATTTCCTGTGAGTTTAGTAAGGGCAAATTCGTAAATTCTAAACCCATAAACCCTATACTACATCATTTTAATCTCAGAAAATGGTGTTTTAAGAGGGTTAAGTCCATTCTAATTCCATTCTCTTCAACCCATGCAAGCCTAAAGGTTTTAAGGAGTATCAAGCTTAGGATTTATCTAGTTCTTCCCCAAATTCCATTGGGCTTCCAAGAGGGTTTGTGAAATCAGATTCTTTCAGGTATGTAGGATTATGAATGGGTGTAATCATCCACACCCATGCTCAATCTTTCTTCTATTCATGAAATTTTAGTTTATGAATCTATGGGGTTTTAACCCAACATGTGAATTCTCTAAGTATCAATCATGAGTATTATCTAAGCATGTTTCTAATGTTGAATTACGATTAATGGGCATATTTTATAATGTTTTTAATTATAATTATGTTTTCAAGTTATAAAAATTATGATGCCAAATCATAAAAGAATTCATGAAAGGTCGAGATTGTGATCTATGTTTTCAATTATGATGAGATGTATATCAAGAAAGTATGATTGTGAATTACCCATGTCCATATTCATGTTTTGAATAATCAATGTCTATTTCAAGCATGTTTAAATATTGGGCAAGCCCATATAATCAAGTATGTTTCATGATGTATTTGAATTTCATGATTTTAGCTTACCACATGGTTTTGGAGTCTAGACTCCCACTCTTTTCAGCTTGTGGTATGATTTGAGCACAAGGCTCCTCATGTTATGATTTTAGATTTTGCATTCATATTATTATTCAGCTTTGTCACTAGACGATGGTCAGCTTCTTTGAAAAACGATTAAGAGCATATGCATGTTTTTGGGAGTAGTATCTAGCACTGACTAGGCTAAGGGTCAGTCAACCCTATGCCTCAAAACTACGTGCCAACATAGGTATGTTCAAATTTTTCGGGACCTCCCTTGTGAGATTCCCCTGCCCCTAAGAGGCCTTCAGCTTGATATAGATATCAGGGTAGCGTTCTTAGCCTTGGCAAAGCTTTGGAAGACTCTGCCCACTTGAGTGTAATAGTCGGGACCATGTAAGCTCTATCATGGAGATGTTTGTTATAAGACGAGTCTCCCATTGTTCCTCATGATTTCAGTTATTCATGTTCATCAAGCATGATATTATGATTTCAGTAGGTTTGACCCAACGTTTAGTTTTACTTATGATTATCCGTTTTCATCTTTGGGTCATTCGATTCAATTATGATGTTTAGTTACTGATAAGGGGCATATTTATATGCCAAATCGATACTCAAATGTATAACTTTTGTCTTGTTTGTCTAATAAATTGTGTACATTCTCATGTAAATTG
>JACEIK010017188.1:0-13204 GCA_018107945.1 Datura stramonium
TCCCCGGATGTGGTCACTGGTATGTTATGAGTTTTCCATATTGATGTTTATGCTTTGTTAGATCCGGGGGCTACCTTGTCTTTTGTGACACCTTATGTGGCCAGTAGCTTTGGATTCAGTCCCGAAGTCTTGTCAGAACCCTTCTCAGTTTCTACTCAAGTAGGTGACTCAGTTATAGCTAGACGGGTATATAGAGGTTGCCCAGTCTCAATCCTTTAGAAGGTCACCTCAGCAGATTTGATAGAGTTAGCCATGATCGATTTTGATGTAATTCTCAGCATTGATTGGCTATTGACATGCTATTCTTCAGTTAATTGTAGAACTCGGGCAGTTGAGTCAGATTTTCGGATGAGCCAATCTTAGAAAGGAAGGGTAGTTCAGCTGTGCCTGTAGGTCGTTTCATTTCCTACCTTAAGGCTAGAAAGATGATATCTAAGTGTTGTGTGTACCATCTACTCAGGGTTAAGGATGTTGAGTCCGAGACCCCGACTATCTAGTCAGTTCCAGTAGTACGTGAGTATCCAGATGTCTTTCCAGATGATTTACCGGGAATCCCTCCTGAGCGGGAGACCGATTTTGGTATTGACCTTCTTCTCGACACGCAACCTATATCTATTCCTCCCTACAGAATGGCTCCAACTGAGCTAAAGGAGTTGAAGGAACAGTTGAGAGACCTGTTAGATAAGGGTTTCATTAGACCAAGCTAGTCCCCATGGGGTGCATTGGTTCTCTTTATCTGGAAGAAAGATGGTTCTCTTCGCATGTGTATTGATTATCGATAGTTGAACAAAGTCACCGTCAAGAATAGGTATCCTTTACCCAGGATTGATGAATTATTTGACCAGCTTCAGGGTTCCAAGTGTTTCTCGAAGATAGATCTCAGATTCGGGTACCGTCAACTTAGAGTTCAGGAGAGTGACATCCCGAAGATAGCCTTTAGGACGCGGTATGGTCATTATGAGTTTGTAGTTTTGTCTTTTGGACTAAAGAATGCTCCTGCAACTTTTATGGACTTGATGAACAGGGTGTTCAAGCCATACCTAGACATGTTCGTGATTGTGTTTATTGACGACATCTTGATATACTCTCGGAGCGAGGAGGATCATGCCGCTCATTTGATAGTAGTGCTTCAGAATCTCAAGGATCGTAAATTATATGGCAAATTCAGCAAGTGTGAGTTTTGGTTGAGAAGAGGTAGTGCACTCAATGGGAGGACCCCACGAGTCATGGTTAGCTGGTTGAGGAAATAATGGACATGGAGGCAGTGTATATAATGGGTGGTGACCACGAGTCGTCATCACCAGTAACGAGTCGTGAGGTTGCCCGTTAAGAGCCTAGGAGACCTATTGAGCAGTGAACCTCACGAGCTAAGCCACGAGTCATGACCCTTGACGACGAGTCGTTAGGTCCCTTGTTGGGACCACCTGACAGTTAATTTCTGCGAATTTTAGTAAGGGATTTTTCGTAATTCCTAAGTTTCTAGGGCCTAAACTACGACGTTTTGAGTTATGAATAATGACTTTTAAAGGGGTTAAATTTATTTTAGGCCTTATTTATTCATGCATGCAAGGTAGAAGACTTGAGAGGGCGATCAAGCCTAGAATTCATCAATTTCTTTTCAATTTCTTGTTGGGCATCTAAGGAAGTGTAAGAATCAGCTACCAGCAGGTACGTAGGGTTATGAATGGGTGATTCCCTTCACACCCATGCCCAATCCCTCTCTAAAGTATGAAATTCCTATGTCTAATCTATGGGGTTTTAATCCAAATGCATGAATCTCCTATTTCTATACATGGGTGTGATTTAATTATGATTCTACTGTTGAATTTTAAAGCATGGGCAATTTTTATGATGTTTTCAATTTAAAATCATGTTTCTAGTTTTATAAATTAAAAGTCCATTGATGATATGTTCATGAAAGATGAGATCTGTGATGAATATATGGCGATGATGAGATGGTATGATGAAAAGCATGTTTTAAAGCTACCCATGTTTACAATTATGTTTTCGATGAGAATTGAGTTTTTCTAAGTATGATAAAGCTTTGGGTAATGCCCACATTTTAAGTATGAATGATGATTTTCCCGAATTAAGCTTACCACATTGTTTTGGAGCGAAGAAATACTCTCAGATTCTTAGTGTTTATGTTTACATTATGCATTGTCTTTAAATGATTTTACTTACTTTAGCGGTTTTACTTACCTTACATACTCAGTACATTCTACATACTAACCACATACTCTATGCTGTATCATTTCATGATACAAGATCCGGCTCTTAGGTTCAACCCCACTCGTAGTCATCTTATTAGAGTTAGCATTTGCATTGTTGGTGAGTCCTCATCTCTCGAGGACTATACTATTCATATTTCTTATATGTATTTCAGTTTCAGTTATGTTGAGTTAGTTGGGGTCTTGTGCCATCAACTCGTCATGTTTAAAGGCTTTTCAGACATATGTATGTATTCAGCTTCGGATTTCGTATTCTGATGTTATGTTTAAGTTAGACTTCCTCCACGAGTATATTGTTGACTATTCAGTTTCTTGATTGAGATTAGATGTATGCTTATTCCATGGGTCGACTCGGGGTCTCTCAGGGCTCTTTGTCCCGTGTTATGATCCGAACCTTCGTTCGGGCCGTGACAATCTCATATGGTGTTGTAGAGACTGACTTAGTGGGAACTTTATTTAGTAAGTATCTTGTTGCTTTAAAAGCATATTCACATAAGTTTGTTGGAAGATCAATGAACCTTATCAAAAATTTTACCATATCTAATATGGCTCGATTCCTTCACTCATATATACCACTATGTTGTGGTATTGCCAGAGGTGTTCATATCGTGAGAGACTATCATTCCCTTTGAGATATTTAGTGAAATCATCACTATGATATTCTTCACCTCTATCAAACTTTAGTATCTTGATACTTCTATCAATCTATTTTTCACCTTCACTATAAAATGTTTTGCACATATCAAGAGATTAAGATTTATGTCTCATAAGATACACAATATATCATAAGTGAAGGTAATAGAGTATGAATTTCTACTTTTATCATGAATTCTCATAAGCCTCAAACATCTGTATGAATTAGTCACAATAATTAAAAGTTTTATCTCCACTTCTAGTAAATAGATATTTGACCATTTTTATACAAGATTCACAAGTTGGATATGATTCATAATCATATTTGTCAAGGTAACTCTCCTGGTAAAACTTGTTAATTATCTTCTCTCCAATCTTATCACACGTACGGTGTCAAGGTCTGTATGATTTACTTTGTTGACACCCAATTTTGGCCTCCCTATACCCTACCGAGGGTGATGCTTGACTTATCAATATTTAGATATTTTTAGATTAATTTTCTTTTTTCTTTAAAATATCATTTGTTATTTTTTGTTACGCATTTTATTAGTAATTTTTTATTTTTTTTCACATTCATAATTGCAAATTATTTACTAATTATCATAGTTTTATATGTAATTATGCATCATCGGTTTTACGACTAATGTATATACATATATTTAGTTTTGCATACATATAATAATATATGTATTTAGTAAATAACAATTTATTTCAAATGTAATTAAATATAGATTTTATTACTTATTTATAAATAATTTAAAGAATAACATGTTACGTGATATCATCATTAGCTATTATTGCTACCATTATTTATTTACTAAATTATATAAGTGTAGTATTTTATTAGTTAAATAGAAGCCGAAAAGTCAATTCTTTTTCGGATCATTTAAATTCTAATCACTTTATATCCAATTTATATCAATTTCAGCCAATTTCAATGAATTGTTGCCCAATTTTAAATACAATCGACCCAATTTTATCCAAGCCCATTAACCCAATTCCCTTGACCTGCATATGACCCAACTAAGACGACCTACTTGTCCCTTTTCATCTCAGTCGTCTGTTTATGTCATTGGACAGACCAAAATTTTCCTATCTCTCCTTTCCTTCTTTAGAATCTCAAACCCCCCAAACCCCAAACCCCATTCTATACTCACACACACAACAATCATACCCTCATTTCTTTCTCTCCCTCACATAACCCATCTCTTCCACTCCTTACCACCGGCGGTCACTCTTGGTCGCTGGGTTACAAATGAACCTCAACCACCATCTGTCTCCTCTTTCCTGTCACAACACAAGTTTACATCCTAGAAACGACATGGTATTTAGAACGCCAGGTGATCCCAAGCTAACCCAAGGTAATATCATGATACTAATCATGTATTGAGATGACTGAGAAGAGCTAAATTGACACATATATAATTTACTGAATGAGTCTAAAAAATAAAAAAAATATTTAATCCAAAAATAATGTAAAAGCTGACCAAGCTGAAATATCTCTCTATGTCTGAAAAGCCTCTAAGATCTGATGAGTTGAAGGGGCAGGTCTGCAACTAACTCTACATGCTGAAACTGAAATGTAAAGAGGTGACTAAACTCTCATCCTTAGATGATGAGGACTCACCAATAGTAAAACTAACTGGTTCTGGAGCGTATCTTACTGTGGGCTGAGTTTGAGTACCTAAACCTAAATCATAAGACGATATAACACAATAAGTATACGGTCAGTACTTTGAATGTACTGAGTATGTAAGATATGTAAAACATATATGTCACGATCCGAGTCTATACCCTAGACACGAAACCATGCCAGAGCCACAAAGTACCTCGAGCTAACCCATGGCATAGCATGTTACAAACATGATATAAACATATAAAGAATCCGAAAGGAAGCTACCTGAGATGTAAAGACATTCACTTATGCATAAGGATATAGTCTAATAAAAACACTGAGTCATAAGCTAAAACTAACAGTACACTGTCTGAAAGCCTCTACTAACTAATGAGTTACTGGGATAAGTCCCCAGCTAACTCCAAATCTAAAAACTAATGCATGACAAAATAACTGAAATAAAAAAGATAACTTCAGTTCTCGGAAGATAAGGACTCACCATTGCTAGCTGATCAAGTCCGTAATGTGTCTAACTATAGGGATGAGTCTGAGTACCTAGATCTATATCATGAAATAATATAGCATAGAGAGTATGCAGTCAATACTTGAGAAATACTGAGTATATGGGATATGAAACTGAAGTTTAAAACATGCTAGTAAGCAGAGAAAGTCTAGACTAAGTATATAACTGAATGCATAAGTTGTGGTATAGCACAATGACCCCATCTGAGATGCATAAATACTAATATGACATGCTAGTCTGAAAATAGTTAATGAAAATATGAGTAGAGATTTTTAAGGGTCATGTGCATGCACTGAAAACTGAAGCTGCAACTGTAACTGAAATTGAATTGTTGGAGAGCCTATTAACTGACAAACTCCATTGTAAGGCTTATGGAGTCCGACCTGTAACCTGGTTGGGAGGATTTACATACCTTGCCAAGGACAAGAACCATGATTGGAGTGATATCACTCCTAAGTTCAGGGAGACACTCTTAACTAAAAGGACCCTTGCATGAGCCCATTGAGGCGAGGGAAACACTCTCAACTAGTGAGGATCCCATAATTCTTGGGCAAAGGGAGACACTCTCTACTAATGAAGATCTCTTATCCTATGGTGGCATGTAGTCTTATGACCTGGGTGTGCTGAAACCCCAACCTACTTGATGCTAGGAACTACTCCCAACTGAACATAAAAACTGATAATCTGAAATTGATGTCCTAATACTAGTCAGAAGTACTTTCTCTAAAAGCATGCCGAGATCCTAAAGGACCATGAACAAACTAATACTAATGGCTCAAAACTGATGTTCTAAGACTAGTCAAAACTACTTTATTTAAAAGTGTCTCGAGAGTCTAAAGAACCATAAATAAACTGATCATACTAAAATCATGTGGAATCATAGGTTTATTTCATAATGTAAATGCATACTGAGATCATGGTAGAATCATATATTCAAACGGGCCATATTTTTTGAAATAATGCTAAATCATGGGTTGAATCTTAGAAATCATTCTAGTATAAATTCATAGGAATAAATCATGAAATTGTGAGTGAAATCATAAGAATTATATGCTATTTATCACAAGAACCTTGAAGGACATGGAAGACATGAGATAAGTTATACATAGAATAGAAATCCTAAGTCATGGTTTCTAGAGAATTGAATTTGCTAAGGTTTCTGAAAATAAGTAGGACATAAGGGTGAAATAAAACCCTTATTGAAGTTCCACATACCTGGCTTGGTGAAATCCTTACTAGTAGTTTATCACGACCCGAGCTGAGACCCGGACTGAGATACAGAACCTAGAATCACGAATGGCTCCAAGCTGACTCATGATTCATACATATCATGAATTAAGAGCATAATCAAGTGGAAATTTAACTTAAGCATGTATAAGGGGAAGTCTAAATACCATAAAGCATATATAAAAGCGATAATATCACAACCTGAGTCACAAAGATGATCGTGCTAAATCTATGTCTGAAAGCCTCTACTATTTGATAAGATACTGCGACAAGCCCCCAGCTAACTCCAAGTCTGAAATTAAAACAAAACAGTACTGATATATTTCCTCGGATGATGAGGATTCACCCAAAATGAAATGGAGCTGAACTGAGCGAGTGCGAGCTAGAGACAAGATTGGGATGGATCACTAGCACCTCTATCATGAGATGATATAACATAGAGTATGCGGTCAATACTTGGAATGTACTGAGTATGTAAAGTAAGTAAAACATGAATAAAATGTTAGTTGAAATCATGTGTATTAACCAAAATAGATCATGGGAATATGGACTGCATGTTAAATGCCATAAATCTAACATATACATATTCATAAGATATTCATCATAATCTGAATATAATGACCAAAATTTTAAAATAGAAAATTATGTAATGTACCATACTTTAAATCATACGTGAAAACTCATAACCTGATCAATGGGTCAAATATGCTATAAAACATAATATCATAATATATGAACATAAGAAATTGAAAAAATAAGGAATAATGGGAGACTCGTCACAACCGACACTGTTACGATAGAGCTTATGTGATGCCCCAACTAACTTGATCTAGTGGGAAAATCCATCCTAAGACTTTCCAGAGAAAACAAAGATGGTGGTGTGACATCACGGGTATGCCTTTCGGCGAGGGAAGCACTCTCTCGAGAGGTTCCAAATATATACCTACGGTGGCGTGTAGTTTATAAGACTGGGGTCCTCGAACTACGTGGCCTACTCGGTGCTAGACACTACTTTCAAAAATATGTATATAGCTCATGAAGATATCTTGGGATTCTCGACCCCAAAACATCTCAAAACATAGCTTAAATATGAATAGTGGGGAGTCTTGACTCTAATTATCTCTTTAAAACTGATCTTGTAAGCATTGGCTAAATCATAAAAAAGTATACTTAACTTTACATGGACTTGAACAAATCATAAAATCATTCTTACTTAAAATAAGCTTCATAATACAAAATCATGGAATCATAAGTTTATGAATTTATAAACATTCATGCATACTTGATAACTCATCATACTTGAAATCATAGGCTCATAAGCTTGAAATTCATAAATCATGCATAATAGGGCATAATCTTCATAGAACTTGAAATCATGAATTAAAAATCAAATTGAGTGTAAAATCTACCCATTAGTCTTAAATCATTAATAGAAACATCAAAGATTTGACCCATAGACATAGCATAGATAATTGCATAGAGTTGGGTTAAAACCCTAGAAATCAATACACTTAATTAGAGACTTGAATTCAAGAATTAGAGGAGAAATTTAGGCATGAGGGTTGAAGAGATCCCCCGTTCATGGCCCTACATACCTGGGTAACTTGATGTCTAAGCTTGCCTTGAACACCCAAGAAGAATGGGGAAGAAATTGATGAGGAACCTTAGCTTGATCTTGGAGGAGGATTTCAAATTCAATGAAATTATGAGAGAATAATGACTTAGGCTAGGTTAAACCCTCCTAAAACACTCTTTAGGAAGCTTAAAACAATGTAGTTTACGAGTTAGAAACTCAGGAATTATGAAAATACCCTTAATGATCCGACTGCAAAAAGGCCACTGCCAGTCCCAACGATTGACCTAACGATTCATTAGGCCACATGACGGCTCGTCAAGTCCTCTCGTCACCACTGGCCAGAATTCCATCTTTATGATCTTTCTCACTAACGAGCCACTTAACGAGTCGTGAGGGGACTTCACGACTCATTTCCCTAATATGTTTTGAAAATTAGAAATTGACTCTTTTTTCACCATTACACACTTAACGGGTCACACCACAACTCGTTGTGATACTTAATAACTTGTCATCTCGATCGTCATGACTTTCAGAAGATAACCACTTCTTCAACTTGGCGCTATTTAATGGGTCACTCAACGATTCGTCAAGTGACTTGACGAGTCACCTAATGTGTCGTTCTATGACTTGGTGCAAATTTTCCTATTTTCTCTAATTCAACCCCCGAGTCTGATCTTAAGGACCTTTGGGGTGTTACATTATCTCCCCCTTGGGAACATTCATCCTCGAATGTATATTTGCATACTGAAAGGCTGGGGAAAGGACTACAATCACAAAACTGAACAAGAAAGTTGAAAACTAATTGAGTGACTGACTTCGGACTGATATACATGACTGAACTGAATTCATGAAACATACATACATGCTATGACATAAAAGAAACTTAGAGACATGAACTTTACATGAAACTGAATAGAGTACTAAGGAGGAAACTGGTACCTCATGCTAGAATTGAGCCGAAAGGAAAAAAAATGCGGGTATTTAGCCATCATATCTGCTTCAGCTTCCCATGTAGTTCCCTCTACAAGTTTATTTCTCCATAAAACCTTTACTAAAGCTACTTCCTTATTTCTCAACTTCCAAACTTGACGATCAAGTATCTCAACTGGAACCTCCTCATAAGTAAGGCTATCCTTCACACCTATGCTCTCTATCAGAACAACCAAGGCCAAGCCACCAATGCACTTCTTCAACAGAGATACATGAAAGACTAGATGAACCAAAGCTAACTCTACTTGTAGCTCCATCTCATATGCCACATTTCCAACTCGCCTTAGAATCCTATAAGGACCAACATATCAGGGATGAAGCTTCCCTTTCTTTCCAAACCTCATCACTTCCTTCACGGTAGACACCTTCAGAAACACCCAGTCATCAACCTCAAACTCAAGCTCTCTCCTCCACACATTCGCATAAGATTTCTAACGACTCTGAGTTGTTTTTAACCTTTCTCTGATAAGCTGAACTTTCTCCATGGCCTCCTGAACTTTACCCATGGCCTCATGAACTGAATCTGGCCCTATAAATGTAGCCTCACTGACCTCAAACCATCAAATAGGAGATCTAAACCTACATCTGTAAAGAGCCTCAAGCGGAGCCATCTGAACACTAGAGTGATAACTATTATTGTAGGCAAACTTGATGAGAGGAAAGTGATCATCCCAACTACACTTAGAATCAATCACACATGCTCTCAACATATCCTCAAGAGTCTTAATGGTCTGCTTTGCTTGACCATCTGTCTGCGGGTGAAAAGCCATACTAAGCTTCATTTGAATACCAAAGCCCCTCTGAAACAACCTCCAAAATTGAGAGGTGAACTGAGTACCCCCTATCTGAAATGATGGACAAAGGAACATCATGCAACAGAACTAACTCCCAAATGTACAATATGGCATAATCCTCGGCTGAATCGGTAGTACTGACCAATAGGAAATGAGTTGATTTGGTCAACCTGTCCATAATCACCCATATAGAGTCATATTGTTAGAGTGTACGAGGCAAGCCTATAATAAAGTCCATATTGATCTCCTCCCACTTTCAAGTAGGAATGCTAATATCCTGAAGCATACCTCCAGGTCTCTGATGCTCAACTTTCACCTGTTGGCAATTCAGACACTTAGCCACAAACTTCGCTATGTACTTCTTAATGCCATTCCACCAATAAACTTCCCATAGGTCATGATACATCTTGGTGGCACCTGAATGGATAGAGTCCCGAGAGCCATGAGCCTCACTCAACATACGCTCTCTCAAGTCATCTAAAACTAGAACACACTATCAGCCCTAATATCGGAGTACACCATCTCCCCCTTGGGAGAAAACCTCCACTTTCTGATTCTGAATAGCTTCCTTCAGCTTCACTAGGATAGGATCCTCATCTTGCCTAGCTTTGACTTCCATCAACAATGAAGATTCCGATCCATTCTGAATGATATAACTATAATCTGTAGAATTTCTATGGCGAACCCCTAAACGAGCAAGACTATAGACATCCTTCACCAACTCCTTTATCCCATTCTCGACATGAGACACACTCTCCATGGACAACCTACTAAGAGCATCTGCCACTACATTGGTCTTGCCCAAATGATAAGCACACTCATGTCATAGTCTGTGAGAAGCTCTAGCCATCTCCTTTTCCACAAATTCAGGTCCTTCTGAGCGAACACATACTGAAGGCTCTTATGGTCTATGAACACATCCACATGCACCCCATAAAAATACTGCTTCCAAATCTTCAAAGAAAACACCACAGTTTCCAACTCTAGGTCAAGCATTAGATGATTCTTCTTATGAGTCTTAAGCTATCTAGAGGAAAATGCAATGATCTTACCATGTTGCATTGATACACATCCAAGGCTAACCTAAGAAGCATCACAATACACCACAAAATCATTCGTGCCCTCCGGTAGGGTCAATCTTGGGGCTGAAGTGAGTCGATTCTTTAACTCTTGAAAACTCTTCTCACAAGCATTCGACCCCTGAAATTTGACCTTCTTCTGGGTCAACTTAGTCAACGGTGCAGCAATGTATGAAAATTCCTCTATAAACCTCCTGTACTAGCCAACTAAACCAAAAAGCTCCTAATATCTATTGGAATGATAGGTCTAGGCCAATTCTTCACCGCTTCTATCTTTTGAGATTTGACCTGCACACCCCCTCTAAACACTACATGGCCCAAAAATGCTACTGAGTTCAGACAAAACTCAAACAACTGGCGATCCTTCAAAGTCTGCAACACAATCCTCAAATGAGCGGCATGCTCCTTCTCACTCTAAAAGTATATAAGAATATCATCTATGAAGATAATCACAAACATATCCAAATATTGCTTGAACACCTTGTTCATCAAGTCCATAAAAGCTACAGGAGCATTCATTAGTTCAAAAGACATAACTACGAACTCATAGTGACCATAGCGAGTCCTGAAAGCTGTCTTCAGAATATCACTCTCTAATGCTAAGCTGGTGATAACTGGATCTGAGGTCTATCTTTGAGAAACACTTAGCACCCTGAAGTTGGTCAAACAGGTCATCAATCCTGGGTGGATACTTGTTCTTTATTTTGACCTTGTTCAACTGTCGATAATCAATTGATAATGCTCATACTCACACTTTCTGACAACGTATGAAGAGGTCGTTGTCAATAAAGAACCCAACTAAGAGGTTGGGGTCGAACCCATAGGGAATAGGGTAAGATCTAGACTAATGCCGGTAAGTAAACTTGTTGGTGAGTTATCTCCAAATTGGGGGAGTTTAAATAAAACAATATTAAAACACAGATTATAGTTGTGATTTAAGTCAAGATTTGCAAACAACTAGGTAAGTGTTCCCCATGGGTTCATAACTACTTCAGGTATACACACGTGATCAATCCCAATGCTTACTTGTAGAACTGATAACTAGAGTTCACTCAAATGACTGGTTCGTCCCTATTGGATGACTATACTCAATTACCCGGCCAGGTCTCATGAGCGATTTCAAACTAACCGTTATCAATATGTTCTAAATTTAACTATCTTGCAAACACAGCTCAAGTTAATACAATGATCGTAAAGATCAAGACTTTGTTGCAATTCTCTTTTCCTAATTCTACCTCTCTAGGTTCTAGCAAGTAAAGAACTCGGGCAAGTCCTAATATTGTACACCATTAAGAAATGTTTAAACATGAAGAGAATACAATACAAGCTCTTTGCATTGGTTTTGAATCACTTTTGTACAACCCTAATTCGTTAATCTGCCATGGTTCCCACAACCCCTATTTTTGGAAGTTTTAGCCTCTCTTGGTTGTAAGATTATAATTTGTATCCATAGACAAACACATATTTAAATACTTACAACAACAATTGGAAGAAAATCAGATGTGATTATCGAATATCAATCTCAAGCACAAAGTAGAAATTCAAGAACTTGATCCCAAGAATTGCTCCTTAAAACTTGATAAAAATTCACAAAAATAATTCTTCACACGTCTACTAACTCAATTCTATCCTTCTCTAACTAAAATAAAAGGTAAAGGCTATTTATACAAATATTAGAAACCTTTTCCTAAGCTAACAAAATTTTTTCCATATCTAGTGCCGACTGTGTCATGACTGGACCTATGACCCATAACAGGATTGTACGGGTCGTACCTGCTTTCCATAAGTTCTTGGCTGGTACAGATTTGGCTAAGTGTTGGCGTTCTGGTATGACTCGTACCTTCATCCTACGAATTTTACATTGCTTCCATAGTTTGGACTTGAGAACTCTGACATCTTCTGGAATTCTTCACGAGTGTTGTGGTATGACTCATACCTTCTTGCCACGACTCATACTGTCTATCGTGTTTGATGTTATTCCAAGTATTGAAAACTATTCTGAAGTTCACCACGGCTCCTGGTACAGTTCATACATTGATGCCACAATATGCGAGTCCATCCGTACCAAGAATCTGCCTTTGTGCAATTTCTTCTTAATAATTCGATGACTCCAGTTACGGCTCGTACCATCTTGGTACGACTCGTACTGAGAGTCGTATGTTTCCTTCTTCCCACTTCATCCTTCTGACTTTCATCACGATTCTGAATACAACTCGTACAATCAAGGTATGAATCATATTGAGATTAGTACTTTGGTTGATTTTCTACAGTTTAAGGCTTCTTTTGCTCAACTTTACTCCAATACTTATTTTCCCTTAAATAAAATTAAAAGTGCCTCATATCCATATAAACATACCTAATTCCATGCTATTTTCTCAATTTTAAGCATTGAAAGTGTTATAAACTCACAACATATCAATGATCTGGGGCATATTAATATGCCCAAGTGATACTCAAATGCATCGTTTTTGCCTTGTTTATCCAACAATGTTTGTACATTCTCATGTAAATTGTAGAGAAGTGTGAATTTATACTA
>JACEIK010017190.1:0-13196 GCA_018107945.1 Datura stramonium
ATTTCAATTGGGGAAGTAGGTCTTGGCCAGTCTTTCACTGCTGCTGTCTTTTGAGGATCTACCTTAACCCCCTCACCCGAGACCAAGTGACCAACGAAAGTCATTGACTTCAACTAGAATTCTCATTTGCTGAACCTAGTGAACAACTGGTGGTCTTTGAGTGTCTGTAGCACTATCCTGTTAGCATATTCTTCCTCGCTTCTGGAGTATACCAGAATGTCGTCAACAAATACAATGACGAACATGTATAGGTATGGCTTGAAGACCCTATTCATCATGTCCATGAAAGCTGCGGGGGCATTAGTCAGTCCAAAGTACATAACCACGAATTTGTAGTGACCATACAGAGTTCTGAAAGCTGTTTTTGGTATGTCACACTCTCTGACTCTTTGTTGATGGTACCCCGACCTGAGATCTACTTTGGAGAAACAACTGGCTCCCTGAAGCTGATCGAACAAGTCATCAATCCTAGGCAGGGGATACCTATTCTTAACTGTGACCTTAATCAACTGACAGTAGTTGATACACATCCTGAGGGTACCATCTTTCTTCCGCAATAATAATACTAGAGCACCCAATGAAGAGATATTGGGCCTGATGAAGCCTTTATCTAGGAAATCTTTTAGGTGCTCCTTCAACTCCTTAAGCTCTGCTAGAGTCATTCTGTAAGGAGGGATAGAGATGGGTTGAGTGTTTGGAAGGAGGTCTATGCTGAAGTCTATTTCCCACTCAAGAGGAACTTTTGGAAGATCCTCGGGAAACACGTCAGGGAACTCACTAAGAACTGGAACTGACTGAATAGTTTCGGTCCCAAAGCTAGAATCTTTGACCCGAACTAGATAATACATACACCCTTTAGAAATGAGTTTTTTGGCCTTAAGGTAGGAAATAAACCGCCCCTTAGGTGTTGAACTACTGCCCATCCACTCTAAAGCTGGCTCTAGGGAACTTAAACCTGACGACCCTAGTTCTCCAGTTGACTGAGGTATAACCTGAGTGTAACCAATCCATGCCAAAAATGAGGTCAAAGTCAACCATGTATGACTCTACAAGATAAGCTGGAATGACCTTATTCAAGATTGAGACTGGGCAGTTTCTATACACCCGGCTGGCTTTAATTGACTCACCAATTGGGGTGGAGACCGAGAATTGTTCTAAGAGGACTTCTGGACTGATATCAAACTTGACAACTACATAGGGAGTAATGAATGATAGTGTGGATCCTGGATCTAGTAAGGCATACACATCTAGATGAAAAAGGCATAACATACCCGTGACCACATTAGGTGAGCTCTCCTGATCCTGACGAGAGGACAAAGCATTAAAATGGTGTTGGCGCTGGCTTCCATCCATACCCGAAGTGTAGGCCTGTTGAGCTGGTTAGCCTACTAGAGTTGCTGAAGTGGTGGATTATGATCTCCCCCATCCTGCCGACGGGCATTCCTTGAGCCGACGACCAAGCTATCCACACCCAATGCAACCCTCTCGGCCTTGCAAGCATTTCCCTGGATGGTTCTTGGCACACTTAGGGAAAGTTAGGTAGCAGTTGCTAGCACTATGACTCTAGGACAGTGAGCCAGATTCTCCACCCCTCCGATCCTTGCAAGACCGGAAAGTAGGGGCACTGGCTGAAGTGGGTGCTGGAGACCTCTGTTGCTGCTGCTATTGTGGGCAGCTACTATCGCCAGATGTCTGGTGGCCATAATCTTACAGGCTGGTCCTTTCCCGTTTGTTCTCCTATTCCAAGTCTTTTAGTGTTTCTACCTCAATCTGTTGGGCATGAATGATGAGGCTGGAGAGATCAATATCCTTGATAAGCATTGCAGTCTTTCACTCCTTGAGGACCAAGTTTGATACTCCATTAACGAACTTCAACATGAAAGCCCTAGGCTCGGTGCCATCTCTAGAGCATATTTAGACATTCTTGTGGACTCCAGTGCATACTCTTCCACCATCCTATTTCCCTATTTAAGATTCATGAATAATGCCACCTTAGCCTCCTTAAGCTCCGAGGGAAGAATCTATCTAGAAAGGCTGTAGTGAACTCGTCCCATTCTATCAATTCTGATCCCGCTGGTCTTCCCTCCAGTCACTGGTCGCACCAGATCTGAGCTACCACTGTCAGCTGGTAGGCAAACAGGTCGGAACTTTTCGAGGAGCTAACACCCATAATTCGGTTGATCTTCCTGATCTCATCCACGAACTCCTACTGGTCCTCTCCCACCTTAAATCCATGGAAAGCTGAAGGGTTCCCCCGAGTAAAGTCCCGAACCCATGGAGCTACTGCAGACCCATTAGTTTTGACTGAAACCACCTACTGGTTCACCTGGTTCGTGATAGTCTGTGTGAGCAGCTGGATTGCCACTCTGAACTCTGTGGAGGACACAGGATCATCCTAAGGGGCTACTGGAGATGTGGGGAAGGTCGATGAGTATGGTTAGCGCTTCTTCTATTACCATATCATGGAGGCATGATTTCACTGAAATGAAATAGAGCATAAGTTAGGATAACATTTCTGGAATTGAACTTGGACGCATGATAAAGAGTATGATCAAAAGGGAGTCTTTTGAATTACGTCTCGTAGCCTCCCCATCATAAGTGTGGTGCACTTTATACCCATGAAAAGTACTCTACTCGACGCGGCTTTTCAGTCATCCTAAGATAGTAAAAACCTAGTGCTCTGATACCAAGTTTTTCACGCCCCGAGTCTATACCCTGGACAAGGCACGGTAGTTGGAGTCACAAGTAACCCCAAGTCAATCCATGGTCTATCATAACACTGGCATTCTAAGTGAAAACATAGCGGAAGATTTAAAATATTAAAATAAAACATTTATCAAGAAGAACTAAATCATAAAGTTTTAATACAACTGAAAAAAATTGAAAATCTAGATCTGTGTCTATGTATGAAAGTCATCTATTTGATGAGTTGCTAGGAAAAGCCCCCAGCTAACTCTAAGTCTAATTAGAAGAAATATACTGATAAGAAATAATCATCGTCCTTAAAAGATGAGGACTTACCACTGGTGTGGCTGAAAACTCCTGAATGCGATCTGCTAACGGTGCTGAGACTGAGAACCTGCAACTGTATCATAAAACGATACAACATAAAAGGTATGCATTAGTATTTTGAATGTACTGAGTAAGTAGGAGAACCATAACACAGAGAAAACATAACTAAACTATAAAGACATACAATGACCAACTAAAATGCTGAAACTGAATAAACTGAATATACTAAAATGATCAAAATGAACCTGTCTAACGGTAAAAGACATGCCCTAAATTTGAGATACTGATCTAAAATACTACACTGAGCTGATCTGAACTGAGTAATCTGAAATTATACTGAACTGAGCTAATCTAAGACTGAACTGAACTTACTAGTGGGAGAGTCTATAACCAACATTAACCACGTGAGCTAGACATAGAGTCTGATGTATACACCCCATTGGTAGGACCAGATATACCTTGCAAGGGTATAAAAGCATGAAAAGGGTGATCACAAGTCTGGGGCTGTAAGGTTAATAAAATAACCTACGGTGGCAACGTAGTTGTAGGAACCTGGGTGTGCGGGAATCCCGGTCCACTCGGTGCTAAGTCATACTCCAACTGAATAGTCCTAGACTGACTACTAGGCTGATAGCTAAAAACTGGAGCCCAAGACAAAGTTAGGAATACATATCTAGAAGTGCCCTGAGAGTATTATTGGACCGGATTCTGTAACTGGTGTTCTAAGACTAGTCAGAGTTGTTTATGTTGAAGCATCGTAACCATCTAAAGAACAATCTATAATATGAAGTTGGGGCCCTAAGGCTGGTCAAAGATGCTTATCTAGAAGTGTCATGTCTGCCTAAAGAACCACTAAAAAACTGATAATTGAGTCTAATACTGATAATTGGGAGGCACCACTAACACCTCAAGAATAAACTGTAGTCAAACTGATCAGCTGACCTTTCTGGACAACAATGAGTGTAAGAATCTGAATGAGACTGGACATGTATATATCTGACTAAAATTTCCAAATACACTAACAATATGGGGATCTCAAATCTGTTAGAATCAAGCTACAGGGAAACTAGGCCAACATGCAAGATTCTAAATTCTACTAATTGAGAACTAGGGCTAACTCATTCTGCTAGATACAATATACACAAATTTATATAAATAGGGAATGATAAGTAGTTAAAAATCATGAGAAATACTCCACTTGAAATCTCAAAGAATTTTATCTGATAACTATTTTATATTTCGAATCCACAAGGCTGAACTGATAGCGAAAATAGAGAAGATTTTGGGGACATAATGGAAGAATTATTCCCTTATTGAATTCCCACATACCTGGATTAGAAATCCCTGATGAAGAAAGCTTGAATCTCTTCAACTGATGAGGAGCCCGAAATTCTGCTCGAGAGAAGTGACATGGGTTCTACGATTGATTTCTGAAAGTGTACATGGGGAATTAGGGGAAAACATTCAATCCCTCTAATATTCTCTTAAATTATACTTAAAAAGCGTAGTTTAGGGACTAAATAGGTGGAAAATTACAAAAAAAATCCCTAGAATAAAAACCTGTAAACTGATCGACTGTGACCCAACGGGTCGTTGGCTGTGACCACAACTCGTTGGGACCTCTCATTGGTCTTACTACCTGGGGGTTTAAAACACTAGATCTGGAAATAGGGGTACCACAACTCGTTTCGTGAACCAACGAGTCATTGGTTCCTTCTGTGGTCACTGAAAGAGGAAACCAGGAAAGCCTGACAATGGGTGACTCAACGACTCGTTGGTTGAACCAATGAGTCATTGTGTCTAGTCGTCACCTTCACTAAAAAGATTCTAAAAATTCTCAAAGTTGGAATTATGGGTGGTGACAATGACTCATTGTGGAAAACAACGGATCATTGTTTTCACTCGTCGTCACTAAAATAGGTTTCTGGGGTTCCCACCCAACAACTCCCACAGGTCATTGTTTCTGACAACAACTCATGGGTTGAGTTTTGGGGTCCTGGAGAAGAGATTCTGGACTGGGGAACCAACGAGTGAAAGCATGACATGTTGTTTCTGACAAGGGGCCATTCCTTGTCCCGTGGGTTCTTGACTTATCAAACAGGACTGACCACGGCTGACACAACGAGTCATTGGAGCTGACCATGACTCATTGTCTCGTTCATTCTAAGGTATTTTTTCTGTCTTTCTTCTGCATTTTCTTGTAAGGTCTAAGTATAGTCTAGGAAATTTTTGGGGTGTTACAATGAATCACTGGTGGTTCATCGGTGCATGTTCACAAAACGCTGATCATTTCATGCTGAAGGACAGTGAAGTTTTTGTCTCTTCCATGTTGGCACCGACAGTTCATCGATGTTGATCCGCGGATCACTGGTTTGTCCCTACTCCTGGCTATAAATTCTTCAGCTATTTGGCAACCGCTGGTGCTCATCTGCGGTTCACTGGTCTCCAACCATCTTCTAGACAGTAGGCAACTGCGATCAATCCTGCGTTTCGCCGATGTCTTTCGACGGAGCACCGGTCAACAACTCAATTTCCATGTTCTTTTTTAAATTTCATTCTTTTCTCCATTCAAGTTAAGTACCTGCATGGATCAAAGAGAAAAGGCATAAAATCCACCTAATCAACTTGAAAATAAGCAAAAACTCATGTTTAAGAGCCTTATGAGTTGGTAAATTACCAACTCATCAAATCCCCAAACTTGAACCATTGCTTATCTTCAAGTAATGTAATTCTTTTAAATTGAGAAAAATGAATTGCATGTAAAATATGAATTTATGCATCAAGGATCGATGAACTTAAGATAACCTGAAAATGCTCACCAACTCGAGGAAAAAGGGAAATGACTTCTCCTAAAAAAGGTGAAAATTTTTCAAAAGGCAACCACAATGCAAAGGCATGATTCACAACTGCTTTCATTTTGCAAAACAAGGGCATGGTTTATCCCATCAAACACACTTAGCATCTCAAATCATAATCACCTCACATTCAAAGTTTTCCTTGGAGCTCACACTACTCATGCCTTAATAACATCTTTACATTAATGCAAGCATGTCTTCAAAGGGAATGGTGCCACTCACTACAAGAGAGAATCAACTTTCTTTATCGTAGAGGAATGTATACACAAGGAATTATAGAATAAGATGATCACACTCTGTCTCACAAAAGAGATCTCCATGCACCCAACTTGACCCATAGGCTTGCCTTAATGTAGAGCAACTACACTCAAAATAAATTAGGAATTGCAGTTCATGATGAAGGCTAGGGGTAAGGGTAGAACAAATATTTAGCTCTAGTAACTAGAACCTCCCTAATTCCTTTTTGTGAACACTTTTAACCTCCCATCAAACTCTTTAGATCACTCCACCTGATTTCTCCTTGTTCATCACCTTCATCTTTTATTTCTCAAAAGTCCTCCTTGTAGCTCCTTTGGCTCTCACATTGAGTCACGTCTAAGAAAGAGGTAACACCATTTCATTATTCCTTTTCTCTTTTTGATGATTCAAGGTTTCTCAACCCGTCATTTCATTAATTTTGACCACTATTTGGTGCTACCTCAGATTTAAGCTCGTCACATTTCTCCCTTTCTTGTAAACGCCCAAAATTAGGCTTTTTGCCTCTTTTCTATTGATTTCCTTATCTCTTCAAGAACCCATTATTTTCATTCATTCATCACTAGAAATTATGGAGGAAGGGTTCAAAAGAAGATGATTACAAAGGGACTTGTAATGTGGTTTTCAAGAATAAATAGTCCAAAAGCTCAACATCAGCTAGCTAGGGAATATTCTTTCGGAGGTCATTTTAGGTGAAGTGAATAATCAAACAAAATCCTAAAATCATGTTCTAAGTGCAGCTACATCGAGGATTTCGCCTTGAGTCACACTTAGGGAAAGTTCTAGACAAACAGAGATGCATGAGACTCATTCAAATAACCTTACCACCCAAGGAATCACACCCAAAGAGTTCACATAAGTGATTATTATCACAATATTTTGCTTCAAGTCTATATAGAAAGCAAATCTACAAGCCAAATATGCAATGTATGTCAAGAGAGTGCTACATATCTCATTTCAAATGCCTATTTTTCTTTCAAATTCATTTTTTTCATGCCATAGAAAAATTTTTGGTGGTGGTGGTACCTCTCAAAAGTAGTTCCACAAAAGATTTAAAGAAAGACATGGCATTTTCACTTAAGAGAGTCGCCTCACAATCTATCATTGGGAAATGCCAACCCGGTTCGACAATAAAAAGAAAAGAAAATGAAATTTCTCCTTGAGAAAGAACCATGGTATGAAGAAAATCCTTGGAGTCTAATTACTATCTACTATTTATAAAGACAAAAATCAAACTTTGGTCACAAACTTTTGGTAATAAGAACAAAGACCCATTCATTGGCACTAACAACCAAGAGTATTTTTCTATTCATCCATTCATAAATTTAACAAACAAATGGCCTAGCAAGGGAAATCATCAGACGTAGTTAAAATGAGCCTGACAAAGGCTCACAAATTCTCACAAGTCAAAAACAAAAGCTCGACAAGGACCAAATCAAATCATAAACAAAACAAATGACCACCACTACAAGCACAGTCATCCCACCTCCAACTCAAACACTATATTGTCCCCAATGTATGCATGCAAAATAGAGAGGACAAAAACTCACTAAAGTGGTCACTCATCATCTTCCCCATCTTGGCCTACGTTGCCCAGATCCATCATCTCATCCCCCAAGCCCTCGAACAAGTTGTCAATGTGGCCTCAAATTATAGAGGGGGCATCCATTGCTGCAACAAGGGCGCTTATGTCGGACACTCCCATGGGCATCCAACTCTTCCACTCCCTTAGTTTAGTCTGGAGAGAGGAGACAGCCCCCTCCAAGACATCCACCCATTTGCACAGGTTGGTCAGACTCTCATACATGGACTTCATCTCCTTTTCACCATTTAGGCAATAAGGGCAGGGAGACCCTTAGCCAACTTTTGAAGCTATCTCTCATAAGAGTTAGTCATCTCCACAAGCTTGTGGAGACTGTTTGGTTTGGAAGATGTTGGAGGGGGTGAGGCTCTCCTAGGAGGGGCTTCGCCTGAAGCTTGTCTCGATGCCTCTAGGTGTTTCATATTAATATTGGGAGCCAATAGGGTTTGCTCAGAACCATGGGAGAAGGATCCTTCTGAAATATAAAAAGCTTGCAGCCACTTCCTCTTTCTCTTGGGAGCATTCACATCCTATTTGCGATCAACAGAAATGATACCGGTAGCAGGGCTTGTGGCTTCATCTGGGAACAATGGCACTATATCTTGAAGGCATAACTGAGATATAAGCACCGAATACGGCATTGAGGTGAAAACTTGTCTAGCTTTTCTCTTCATTGGAATATCCACAATTTCTATAAATTTATAGGGACCCCTGTTTATGCAGGTGATGAGGATAGCTGCTTCCAAATTGACCTGATGCTCATTCTTTGAAGGTATGATACGACCATAAATGAGGTCCAACCACAGCTTTCCCTCAAACATAAGATTATGGTGAGAAATCATGCCACCCATGGTGGCCTACAAGGGTGTGTCTGCAGCAATAACTAGAGCTATCCAGTGGAACTGGTTCTCTTTATCAGCAATTAAGGCTGTATATTAAGAGATGTTGTCAAGCTCATCCTCCCAGAATAGAAAATTAGTGGTTTCTAGAGTGATGTCAACCTCCACACCTCTCACAATAATTGAAGACACGTAGGGAAATTTTTCCATCTTACCCATATGATGCAACTCTCTTTCCTAGCTTTGTAAGAGACATAAAATTCTAGAATGAGACTGGGATAGTAATCTGGGAGAAGATTGGTAAAAGGATTCCATTGGCAGTCATTGAACTAGGAGGTGATGATGGGGAGGTCACTTCGCAGCCCCACCAAGTCAAAACGTTTCTCAACAGTGTTTAGCAGCCCTTGCAGATAGCATAATGCCCCTTCATATTGGGCAAACAAAATATTATGTCCTTTTGGGTGTTGGTGGGTGTTGCGGATGCCTTTTCTTTCCCTTTTCCTTTGGTGGAAGAGTAGGTTGGGGCCTTGCCCTTGCTTGGATTATTGGATGAAGTCATATTCTACAAAAACCATGTTAATGCCAAACAACCATACTTTCATTTTATCTTTTTTTCTTCAAGAGAAATAAAGTAAAAGAAAATAAAAATAAAAATTTAACAAAAACTAACATCTATCCTAAACTAAGGCAAGGGATTATGAAAATTGGATGAAAAAAAAGTAGAATTTCTGAGATGTGAAGCACTGGCAGTGCTTGGCGAGACATCGGTGAAACGCAGATGACGATCCGCGAATCATCGGTTGACTGTCGAACCATAAAAGAACACTAGGACTTCCAAGATAATCTGGCGACACACCAGCAATTCACTGGTCTCGACTCAAAGAATGCCAGTGTAATGTAGGTCTTGGGCAGTGACTTGAAGTCCTGAACCCTGACCTGAGTTTCATCTAGCGGTTCGCCTACGGGCGCCTAGCAAAGAAATTCCTACCCAGAATTATTAAAATGGAAAAACACTCAGATTTAATACTCACCAACTCATTATAGCAACAACAAAGCAAGTAAAAGTGTCAATTTACCCTTAAGAAGAACGTCACCCCATCTATTATCGGGAAAATTGTGCAATTTAAGCACACATGGTGCTACTCAGACTTCACCCCCAACTAAAATCAATCGCACTAAGAAGCAAGAATTTTGGCATTAAGAAGACCCACATTGTCATTCAATATTATATCACTACCCCCACATACTCAAAGAATGACTGATAGGGAGACATGAGCGGGGCATTTCAATTTTCACAAGCTCACAATAATCCATATTTTGCCAATCAATGATCAAAAACAAAGTGAGCATTACATAACAAATGGATTTGAAATAAAGAAGAGGAGAAGTGGAAAGGTGGAAGAAAGAGTCTATAGGGATTTAGATGGTTTTTGACCGATATTTTTAAATACCTGGGTTGAGTCGATCTATAGAGTAGTAAAAAAATTTTTGAAGATGAACTTACCTGTACGTACACTTAATCGGCGGTTTCCAGTAGGGATCGACGTTTCGCCGGTCCTGAGGCCGGTACCCAATACCTTTCTAGTTCACTGGTAATCCACCAGCGATTAGCCCGTATTTGCAAATTGGTACTGGTAGGTCACCAATTGGATCGCGGAATCTACCCCAACTTCAAGGTACACTGCTTGAAGCCGACACTTCACCGGCGGTTCATTGATTGGTATCATCGTTCCGCCGATGAGTCGCTGGTTTCTTCTCTTCTCTCCCCTTCTTCTGTTCATTACCTATGATGGGGCGGCATTTTGCATGTTGTCACCGGTGTTTCGCCGGTCTAACGTCGTGCCTGCCCTATTTTTCTTATCCATTGTTTTTTCATCCAAGATACCTACAGATTCAAAAACAGCAAAACATCAAAATGCTCAAGGTAAAAATGCTTGGGTTGCCTCCCAAGAAGCACCTTCGTTAACGTCGTGGCACGACAGATACCTTCCCAATATCTAGCACTCCGAAGGGTCATCCTCTTATTTACTTTAATCATCCATAGATGTATAATGTTCATCATCACCATCAACACTGCCATGACCTTACACTCATTCGGGGGCTTAACAGGCTAACAAACATTGAAGGTGACATCGTCACCACCTACTCAGAACTTAAGCTCCCCAAGCTCCACATCAATTAAAGCCCTTACCGTTGCTAGTAGAGGTCGCCCCAAGATAATTGGCACCTCAATGTCCATCTCACAGTCTAACACAAGGAAATTAGTGGGTAGTATTAAATTATCTACCTTCACAAGAACGTCAACTAGCACTTCAACAGGTCTTTTTATTGACCTATCCTCCATCAACGTCCTCATAGAGATAGGTTTGGGACTCCCTAGCCCCAGTTTCTTCAATATCATTAGAGACATGAGATTGATACTAGCACCGAGATCACACAAAGCCTTATTGAACATGCACAACCAAATTGTGCAAGGAATGTTGAATACCCCAAGTTCTTCACATTTTGGAGGAAGGTTTCTAGTCATGATAGCACTACAATGATCGGTCACCTCATCAGTTCTCGTGTCCACCACCTTATTTTTCTTCAATAGATCCATCATAAATTTGGCATATCCTGGCATTTGGATCAAAGCATCCACCAACGGTATATTGATAGAAAATTTGCTGAGCATATCTATGAATTTTTGGAGTTTATTATCCTCCTTCTTTTTAGCCAAACGATGCGGTTATGGTGAGGGAACTCTTACTTCATGGTCCTTGTCATTAGGGGCCTTCATGCCCACCTTCACATTACCATTATCCGAGGTCATCATATTAACATCTCCCTTATCTTTTCCTTTCTCATCCTCACCATCACTTGGTGCTTTTGGCACCTCATCCAACACATTATCACCAATTTCCTTTGGGGAATCAACATCTTTGGGCTTCATGCCCACATCTTTCAATATCTTATTACTCCTAGTCTTGATTGCCATACAATGGCCATCTTTCTTTGGGTTTGGGATAGTATCACTAGGAAGTGCACCCTTCATGTGAGGGTTCATTTTTGGAAACAAATGGTTCATTTTCACTTCAAGGTGTTTGATTGAAGCCGAGTGGGAGCTCACGGTTTGGACGAGCATAGAAACCTCCCCTTCCAACTCTCTAACCCCACTGTCAGTGGATTCTACTTTCTTCAACACTCGGGACAGCACGTCCTCAATCTTTGAGCTTCCTACATCACTCACCCAAGGTTGTCCTTGAAGTTCTTCTGCTTTTGGAGGAGGTACATAGGGGTTAGAACTTTGGTGATATCACTCTCCTTCGCAATTTTGCTCTTTATTCCCCTATCAATCTTTTCTCTCCACCTATCCAGTTTATCACAGTTTCTCCAACATTGATTTTCCTCCCTTGTGCGCCAAGGGCCTTCATTGGCACTTTCATACCCAGGGAGCGAATCCCCCAATTCACCTAACATGTATTAACACCCCCCCTCATATCTCGAGGGTGAAGTATCATCGTCATACTGAGCATGGGGTTGAGCAGCCACATCATTCACACTCTTTCTTCCAGCTCTCATCACGTGTTTTATCATCAACTCTAGCTGGGTCATCATTTTAGCAAGAGTTTCATCTCTCTTCCTTAATTCCGCACTCAACAGATTTGGGGAAACACCACTAGGAAATACCTCCGCTTCTCTAGTATTCCATGCTCGGTTTGTCTTCTTCATTCTATCAAGTAATGTCATGGCTACTCCATAGAGATGATCCATGATTGATCCCCTAGCCAAATTATTTTCCACAGACTTATTGATAGAACCCAATGTCACAACCCAAACATATGCTCGGATCAAGATATGGGACAAGAAACCCCGAGTGGCTCCAAGTCGACCCATGGCATGAAAATACATCTAACTCAATCATAGATAAGCTGAAGATAATCATAGATAATGTAGCAGAAGTCTGGCTGCAGTGGGACTGAGTCTAGATATCGGAGCCTGTATCATGAAACGATACAGCATAGAGTATGCGGTCAGTACGTGGAATGTACCAAGTATAAAAGGTAAGTAAAGCCGCTAAGTAAGTAAAATCATTAAACTTGCATAATATAAAAACATAATAAAGATAAGATTCTGAGAGTAGGGCTTGCATGCTATTTTCTGAAATCATGATCTGATCATAATTGAACATCATAAATGAAATTATGAGGAATAATGGTGGACTCATCATATAACCAACATTACCACGATAAGCTTACGTGGTCCCGACTATCACACTCAAGTGGGAAGACATGTCCAAAGCCTTGCTAGGTCTAAGGATGCTACCATTATATCGATATCAAGCTCAAGGCCCCTTGGGGGCAGAGGAAGCTCCAAAGGAGGTCCCAAATTATTTGATCTTACCTACGTTGGCGCGTAGTTCTAAGGAATAGGATTGACTGACCCTTAGCTTACTTGGTGCTAGACACTACTCCCAAAACGATGCATATTCTCTACATTGTTTTTCAATGAAGCTAACCATTGTCTAGTGACGAAGCTGAATAATAATCATACATACGTAAATCTAAAATCACAACATGAGGAGCCTTGGCTCAAACCATACCACAAGCTGAAAATAATGGGAGTCTTGACTCCAAAACCATGTGGTAAGCTAATTCATGAAATCATAAGACA
>JACEIK010017192.1:0-13189 GCA_018107945.1 Datura stramonium
CTAGAATCTTGCTAAAGTGTTTAAATCTTAAAATTTCCTTGATTATATCAGTGTGGTGAATTCCCAGATTATTTTATATGCTAAATTCTCAGTCAGATACATGATTGCCTAGCTTTAGTTAAAAGTATGAAAAATACTCAGTGTCTGTCACAATTATAAGCTGATCAGTTTGACTACAAAATTGTCCTAAGGTGTCACTATTACCTCCCAGTTATCAGAATCAGATTCAGAATTCAGTTTACTGGTCCACTAGGAGGTCATGAAACTTTAGGTATATATCTCTTACTAGCCTTAGGACCCCTGTTCAAATTATAGTTTGTTCTTAGATGGTTACGACGCTTCTAGATAAGCAGCTCTATGCAGTCTAGAACCCAGTTTCAGAATTTGATCTGATAAGACTCTCAGGGTACTCTTAGATATGTACCCTGACTAGTCTTGGGACTCAGTTTCGAGCTATAAGCTTAGTATTTAGTCTAGGGATATCCAGTGGGAGTAGGACTTAGCACCAAATGGACTAGGGTTCAAGCGCACCCAGGTTTCCAAAACTACATTGTCGGTGTAGGTTTCAGTATTTATTGGCCTGATTGGCCCCACACTTTTGTGATCACCTAGTTCAAGCCTTTATACCCTGGCAAGGTATATTGGGTCCTACCAGTGGGGTGTATACATTAGAGTCAACGTCTAGCTCACGTGGTCACATGTCGGTTATAGACTCTCCGACTAGTCAGTTCAGTCTAGTCTCAGCCCAGTTCTATTTAGATCAGTATTCTAGACTTACAACAAGCTTTGACCATCAGACAGAGTCTCATACCACCTCAGTTATTTTAGTTATTCAGTTCAGTAGTTTTATTTGGTCATTGCATGTCTTTTCAATTCATCATTTTCTTTTAGTTATTCCATTATGTTATGTTCCTCTCACTTACTCAGTACATTCAAAGTACTGACGCATACTTTTATGTTGCATCATTTTATGATACAACTGCAGGATCTCAGTCTCAGCTTCGTTAGCTAACCGCTCATTAAAGACCTCAACTTTACCAGTTGGTGATCCTCATCATTCTAGGACGGAGATTTATTCATTTCAGTTATATTTTAATTTCCTTCTATTTAGATTTGGAGTTAGTTGGGGGCTTGTCCCAACAACTCATCAGTCATAGTGGCTTTCAGACTCAGATTGGTATTTCAAACTTGTAATGTTGTTTCAATATTTTCACAAGTATGAATCAGATTTATTTATTTTATATAATTACATCTTTGCTTTAAACTTCTGATATATGTACTTTTATATTACTCAGGATGTCAGTGTATGATAGACCAGGGGTTGACTTGGGGTCACTTACGACTTCAAGTATCGTGTTTCGTGCAGGGTGTAAACTCGAGGAGTGACAAACTTGGTATCAGTGCACTAGGTTCAGAGTATCCTCGAATGTCTGAAATCCATATCGAGTAGAGTCCTCTTCATAGCTGTGAAGCACTACAAAGCACTACACTTATGACGGGGAGGCTACGAGATGTTATTAAGAAAATTCCCTTTATTTAATACTGCTTATCGTGTGTTGAAATTTAGTTCTAGAATCATTCTCCTAACTCGTGCTCTGCTTCGTTTTAATGAATTATGCCTCCACAATGCAGTAACGGAAGAAGGGCTGATAACGCTCAGCGGCCTGCACGACTAGCCCCGGCAGCCCCTCAGGATAACTCGGTATCTACCGCCAAATTTAGGGCGGCCATTCAGCTGCTTGCGTAAACTGTGGCCAACTAGGTGAACCAATAGGTGGTTTCAATCAACAACAATGGTTTCGTAGAAACTTCCCAAGTGCGGGATTTCACCAGGATGAACCCTCTGGACTTTCATGGATCTAAGGTGGGAGAGGACCCACAGGAATTTGTGGACAAGATTAAGAAGATCACCTGAATCATGGGTGTTAGTCGCTCAGAGAGGGCCGACTTGGCTACCTACCAGCTGAAAGGGGTAGCCCAAGTTTGGTACGAATAGTAGAAGGAGGGGAGGCCAGCAAAAGCAGGACCGGTGGAATGCGAGGAGTTCACTACAACCTTTCTGGATAGATTTTTCCCTCGAGAGCTCAGGGTGGCAAAGGCAGCGAAGTACATGAACCTGAGATAGGGAAACATGACCGTAGAAGAGTATGCTCTAGAATTCACCAGGTTGTCCAAATACACTCCAAAGATGGTGTCCAAGCCAAGGGATCGCATGCTAAAGTTTGTAAATGGGGTGTCAAACCTGGTCCTCAAAGAGTGCAGAACTACGATGCTGATAAAATATATCGACCTCTCCAGTCTAATTGTTTATGCCCAGCAGATTGAGGCCGAAATATTGAGGGATATGGAGAGAAAGAATAAGTGGGAAAGTACTGGCCAATCATATCATGGCCATCAGAGGTCTGGCGGTAGAAACCGCCCACAACAGCAGCAGAGGGCTTCAACACCCAGCTCAGCCAGCACCCCTACTTTTCGATCCCGCCAAGATCGGAGGGGTGGAGCATCTGGCTCTCAGACTCGGAGTTATAGTAAACGATAACATGTATACAACTTGGGCTAAGTGCAACAAGAATTACCTAGGAGAGTGTCTTCAGGGTCAAGAGGGTTGTTTTTATTGTGGACAACTTTGGCATCGACTTAAGGAATGCCCGTCAGCGGGATCGGGGAGATCACAATACACTACCTCAGCAGCACTAGCAGGCTGACCGACTCAGCAGGATAACAGATTAGGATGGAGGGTGGTCAATGCTAAAACCATTTTTATGCATTATCATCTCGTCAGGATCAGTATAACTCACTAAATGTGGTCACAGGTATGTTACGTCTTTTCAATCTAGATGTATATGCCCTACTTGATCTGGGGGAAACACTATCATTTGTGACTCCTTATGTAGTATTTCAGTTCGATATCAGTCCAAAAGTCCTCTTAGAACCCTTCTAAGTCTCCACCCTAGTTAGCGAGTTAGTTAGAGCCAGCCAGGTGTATAGAAACTGCCCAATCTCAGTATTCAATAAAGTCATTCCAGCTGACCTTGTAGAGTTAGATGGTCGACTTTGACCTCATTCTTTGCATGGATTAGTTACACTCCGATTATGCCTCAGTCGATTGTAGAACTAGGGTCGTCAGGTTTCAGTTCCCTAATGAGCCAGCTTTGGAATGGTCGGGCAGTAGTTCAGCACCAAAGGGTAGGTTTATTTCCTACCTTAAGGCCAGGAAGCTTATTTCCAAGGGATGTATTTACCATCTAGTTTGGGTCAAGGATTTCAACTCTAAGACCCCAACTATCCAGTTAGTCCCTGTTGTCAACAAGTTTCCAAATGTGTTCCCCGAAGATCTTCCTGGAGTTCCTCCTAAACAGAAAATTGACATCGGCATAGACCTTATCCCAGATACTCAGCCCATCTCCATCCCTCCTTATAGAATGGATCTGGCTAAACTTAAGGAGTTGAAGGAGTAGCTAAAAGATCTTCTTGATAAGAACTTTATAAGACCCAACATCTCTCCCGGGGTTGCTCCTGCTCTATTCGTGCAAAAGAGAGACGGTACCCTCAAAATGTGCATCAATTACCGTTACTTGAATAAGGTCACAGTAAAGAACAGGTATCCCCTACCCAGAGTTGATGACCTGTTCGACCAACTTCAGGGAGCCAACTGTTTCTCCAAAATAGATCTCAAGTCAGTGTATCATCAACTAAGAGTCAAAGTGTGTGACATGCCAAAAACATCTTTCATGACTCGATATGGTCACTTCGATTTTTTGGTTATGTCCTTTGAACTAATAAATTCCCCTGTAGCCTTTATGGACCTGATGAATAGAGTCTTTAAGAAGTATTTGGATACGTTCGTCATTGTATTTATTGACTACATTCTGGTATACTCAAGAAATGAGGAAGAACATGCTAATCACCTGAGGATAGTACTTCAAACACTAAGAGACCGCCAACTATTCGCCAAGTTCAGCAAGCGTGAATTCTGGTTAAAGTACGTGACTTTCAAGGGTCATGTGGTCTCGGGTGAGGGTATTCAGGTTGATCTTTAAAAGATAACAGAAGTGAAAGACTGGCCTAGACCTACCTCCCCAAAAGAAATTAGAAGTTTCTTGGGTTTGGACGGTTATTATCGACGCTTTGTGGAAGGATTTTCTTCTATAGCATCTCCACTGACTAGGCTAACTCAGAAGAAGGTGAAATTCCTATGGTCAGATGCGTGTGTGAAGAGTTTCCAGGAGTTAAAAACTCGACTCACTACTGTTCCAGTGTTGACCCTACCTGAAGGATCAGATGGGTTTGTAGTATTTTTCAACACTTCCAGAGTTGTACTTGGTTGCGTTCTGATGCAGCGGGGCAAAGTGATAGCCTACGCCTCTAGACAGCTCAAGGTTCATGAGAAGAATTATCCAACTCATTACTTGGAGTTGGCAGCGGTAGTGTTTGAACTGAAAATATGGAGACATTACCTGTACGGGGCTAACGTTGATGTTTTCACCAATCACAAGAGCCTTCAGTATGTATTCATTCAGAAGGACCTGAATCTTCACCAGAGAAGGTGGTTAAAGCTCCTAAAGGATTATGACACGAGCGTGCTATATTACTCAGGAAAAGCCAATGTGTTGGCTGATGCGCTAAGCAGAGTGTCTATGGGTAGCGTGGCTCATATTGAGGAGGGCAGAAAGGAATTGGCGAAGGATATTCATAGACTAGCTCGGTTAGGGGTGCAGTTGGTTGACTCAGCTGACGGTGGAGTGGTGATGCAAAGCGGGTCAGATTCCTCTTTAGTTATTGAAGTTAAGTCCAAACAGGATGAACATCCCATTTTACATAAACACAGATTCTCAAGGAAATTTTGTCTGATTTCTTTATCAAGTATGTGGGAATTCAACAAGGGGATAGTTCTTCCCTTGTGTCCCCCAAAACCCTTTTCTAGTTTCTCTATAAAATTCTATCCCTGAGCTTTCGAATATGAAGAGAATATATGTAAGTTTTTTTTAAATTTACATAGAATGATATCCATGATTATTTCAGATATGATTTCCATCAGTTCATGTTTAAATTGATGTTATTCCCGTAAAAGTGAATTCTAGCCCTGCAGATTTTCCAATGTTAAGAAATTCTTGGTAATGCTTCGTTTAATCCATGTGGAATTATTATGTTCTATTAATTATGGATATTTTTCCACCAGGTAGTGATAGTATTGATTGTTATCCAGGTACATTGAATTTAGCCTTGGTCCTTAAAGAGTAGAAATGACTAAAATCTTGCTAAAGTTTTTAAATCTTAAAATTTCCTTGATTATATCAGTGTGGTGAATTCCCAGATTATTTTATATGCTAAATTCTCAGTCAGATACATGGTTGCCTCGCTTTAGTTAAAAGTGTGAAAAGTACTCAGTGTCTATTAGAAATATTAGCTGATCAGTTTGACTACAGAATTTTCCTGAGGTGTCAGTATTACCTTCCAGTTATCAGAATCAGATTCAGAATTCAGTTTATTGGTCCACTAGGCAGTCATGGAAATTTATATATATAGATCTTACTAGCCTTAGGACTCCAGTTCAAATTACAATTTGTTCTTATACGGTTACGACGCTTCTAGATAAGCAGCTCTTACCAGTCTAGAACCTAGTTTCAGAATTTTGTCTGATAAGACTCTCAGGGTACTCTCAGATATGTATCCCTTACTAGTCTTGGGCCCTAGTTTTGAGCTATAAGTTTAGTATTTAGTCTAGGGATATCCAGTGGGAGTAGGACTTAGCACCAAGTGGATTAGGGTTCAAGCGCATCCAGGTTCCCAAAACTACGTTGCCAGCCTTTTGTGATCACCCAGTTCATGCCTTTATACCCTGACAAGGTATGTTGGGTCCTACCCATGGGGTGTATACATCAAACTCCACATCTAGCTCACGTGGTTACATGTCGGTTATAAACTCTCCCACTAGTTAGTTCAATCTAATCTCAGTCCAGTTAAGTTCAGATAAGTATTCTAGACTTAGCACATTCTTTGACCATCATACAGGGTCTATCAAACCACCTAAGTTATTTTAGTTATTCAGTTCAGTAGTTTTGTTTGGTCATTGCATGTCTTTCCAATTAAGCATTTTCTTTTAGTTATTCCATTATGTTATGTTCCTCTCACTTACTCAGTACATTTAGAGTATTGACGCATACTTTTATGTTGTATCATTTTATGATACAACTGTAGTATCTCAGTCTCAGCTTCATTAGCCGAACACTCATTGAAGACCTCAGCTTTACCAGTTTGTGAGTCCTCATCCTTCGAGGACGGAGATTTATTCATTTCAGTTATATTTTCATTTTCTTCTATTTAGATTTGGAGTTAGCTGGGGGCTTGTACCAGCAACTCATCAGTCATAGTGGCTTTAGGACTCACATTGGTATTTCAAACTTGTAGTGTTGTTTCAATATTTTCAAACACTATGAATCAACTTTATTTCTTTCATGTAATTACATCTTTGCTTTAATCTTCCGATGTATGTATTTTTATATTACTCAGGATGCCAGTGTATGATAGATCAGGGGTTGACTTGGGGTCGCTTGTGACTTCAACTATCGTGTTTTGTCCAGGGTGTAAACTCGGGGCGTGACAATGCAACTTTATAGTATGACTACAATCCCTAGTTTTTGTATGACTTCTTATAGGTTGATATTTGATTGATTTAAAAGCTTGTTTTGAATTGTTATTTTCTAGTGGCTATTATCTGACTATAAATTTTTAGTATGAATGTTTCAAGTTACAATTAGTATTTTCAGATTACAGGTATACTTATTATTCTTAACAAATGTCAGGTGATCAGTTTGACCCTTTTATTAGTCTATTATTAAATTCAGTATCTTCAGTTATTAGCTCCCTTAGGCTCTCAAGACAGTTTTAGATAAGTATAAGTTGTTCTGTCTTAGCCTTAGGATATCAGTCTTGAGCTAATTAGTCTAGTTATATATAACTATAATTTTAGTTGGGAGTAGTACTTAGCACTGATCGAGTTGGGGTTCAGTGCACTCAGGTTCCCAAAACTATGTGCGACCACAGGTTATTACCCCGAATGAGTCCCAGATAGTGATCAAACAGTTCATCCACTATATCCTGGCAAGATACAATGGACTCTCTTAGATGGGTTGCATACATCAAACTCCACGTTTAGCTCACGTGGTTTTATACCGGTTAAGAGTCTCTCCTACAGTACAATTCAATCTCAGATCTTAGAATATGTTTATGACCCTTATATCAGTTCTACCAGTTTTGAGTAATCTCTGATTTTAGTTTATCTGTAGCATGTATAATTTCAGTCAGGATCATCTTATATATTTCAGCATGTCTATTTATAATATTCTTTCAGCATGATTATGTTCTAAATTTCATGACCTCGCATACATGGTACATTCAAAGTACTTACGCATACTTTCTATTCTATATCATTTTATGATATAGGCTCAGGCTCAACAACGGGGTTAGCTTCTCTTTCAAGCTTATTACAGCAAAGATCCATTGGTGAGTCCGCATCTTCCAAGGGATTAGAGTTTTCATCTTCAACACCTATCATTATCATTTTTAGTTTTCAGACATTAGAGTTAGCTAGGGTTTTTCCCAACAACTCATCAATTTCTTTTAGAAGGCTTTCAGACAGAATATGTTATATTCAGGTTCAGCTTTAGTATTTGAGAAAATATTAGTAATTTATTAGATTCTATTTATTTATTTAATATTTGGTTATTGTTTGAAATCAGCTTCTTAAGGCTCTTTTTTAGTAGGTCAGTCATTATAGAATTATGCTATGCCATGGATTTGCTTGGGGTCACTTGTGATCCTAAGTACAGTGTCGCGTCCAGGGTGTAGACTCAGGTTGTGACAAACTTATTATCAGAGCATCAGGTTTAGAGTGTCCAAAGATGGCTAAAAGTCAGGTCAAGTAGAGTCCTTTTCATGGGTATGAAGCGTGCCACACTTATGAGGGGGAGGCTACGAGGCATTTTAGGAAAATACCCTTTCTTCATGATTCTTAATTCCCTTTCTTCATGATTCTTGTCGTGCGTAAAGTTTAATCTCTAAAATCTCCTTCTAACTCGAGGTCTACCCGTTTCAGTTGACTATGCGTCTAAAAGAGGAAACAAAAGGTGGAATGGTAAATTTAACCAGCCATCCCCAGTAGCTCCAACAGCCCCTCAAGACGGTCAGGTTTCACATGCGGAGTTTCGGGCTGCTATACAAACGCTGGCTCAGGAAATGACCAACCAGGTCAACCAGCAGGTCATTGTACCAGTCAATGCTAATGGGTCTGCAGGTACTGCCAGAGTCTGGGATTTTACTTGGATGAATCCCCTAGCATTTCACGAGTGTAAAGTAGATGAGGACCCGCAGAAGTTCATTGACGAGGTTAAAAGGATCACCCAAATCGTGGGCGTTACTTCAGTAAAAAGTGCAAATATGGCTACTTATCAGTTAAAAGGAGTGGCTCAGATATGGTATAAGCAGTGGAAAGAGAGAAGGCAAAATGGTGCAGGTCCAGTGGAGTGGGACGAGTTTGTGACTGCATTCCTAGACATATTCTTTCCCTGGGAGTTAAGGGAAGCTAATGCCGCTAAGTTTGTGAACTTGAGGCAGAATGACATGATAGTGCAGGAATACGCGTTAAAGTTCACTTAACTATCGATGTATGCTCCAGAAAAGGTGGCAGAGTCGAGGGCTCGCATGCTAAAGTTCATGACGAAGTCTCAGATTTGGTAGTCAAGGAGTGCAAGACTCCATGCTCATCAATGAAATGAACATCTCTAGACTCATTATCCACACATAGCAGATAGAGGCTGAGAAACTGAAGGAGATAGAGAGGGAGAGTAAATGGGTACGGAAAGGCTAGTTTGAGTATTCTCAATAGAGGTCGGGTGGCACTAGTTGCACATAACAGCAACAGAGACCTCCAGTTCCCTCATCTACTAGTGCTCCTTCTTTTAGGCCCAACAACGATTGGAAGGGTAGAGCTTTAGGCTCCTAGTCTCAGAGCCATGTCTCTAGCAGCCACACTTTTCTAGTATGTTCTAGTTATGGAAAGAATTATCCGGGTGAATGTCGTATGGGGTAGGAGGGTTTTTTCTATTGTGGCCAGCTGGGTCACAGGTTGAGAGATTGCCCATCAGAAGGAAAGCGGAAGACCCAGTCCACCACACCGGCAACTTCGCCAGGTCATTCAGCTCAGTAGGGTACTATCTCAGGTATAGGTGGTGTCCACTTTAGAACCGCTTCTATGCTTTATCCTCCCATCAGGACCAGGAGAACTCATTTGATGTAGTCACTGCTATGTTACGCCTCTATCAGATAGATGTGTATGCTTTACTACATTTAGGAGCCAGACTTTCTTTCGTGACTCCTTATATTTCTGTCCAGTTTGATAATAGTTCGGAAGTGCTCTCAGAGCCGTTTTCAGTCTCTACTCCGGTTGGTGAATTAGTTAAAGCCAATCGGGTATACAAGAATTGTCCGGTCACAGTGTTGCATAAAGTCACCATAGTTGATCTAGTAGAGCTAGATATAGTCGATTTTGACCTCATTCTTGGCATGGCTGGTTACATTCTTTCTATGCTCAGTTGACTATAGAACGAGAGTCGTTATATTAAAGTTTCCTAACAAACCAGTCCCAGAGTGGAGGGGTAGAACTTCAGTGTCTAAGGGTCGATTTATCTCTGTCACAACCCGAACGGAGGCCCAGATCATAGACATGGGACAAGGAGTCCCGAGAGACCCCAAGTCGACCCATGGAATAAGAAAAAGTTTAACCCAATCAAGAAACTGAATAAATCAACAATATAAACTCAGTGGAAGTCTAACTCGGCATAACATCAAAAAGCATCCGAAGCTGATTGCAAACATAAGTCTGAAATGCCTCTAATATGGATGAGTTGATGGGACAAGACCCCAACTAACTCAATAATACTGAAACTGAAAATACATAAGGAAACTGAAAATATAGCCCTCGAATCATGAGGACTCACCAACCAAGTAGATGCTAACTCTGACAACCGGCTACGAGCGGGGCTGAGCCTGAGAGTTGGGTCCTGTATCATGAACCGATACAGCATAGAAAGTATGCGGTCATTATGTGTAATGTACCGAGTATGCATGGTAAGTAAAATGGTTTAAGTAAAATAAATTATTTAAAACAGTTCATAACATATCATAAGCTTTCAAAACTGGGAGGAGGGATTGCATGCATTCTTTATGAAATCATAATCTTTTCCTAACATGAGAACGCATAGCTTCATAACATCATAACTTACTCGAATGACTCAAAGCTGAAATATGAAATTTATAAGAAAAGCTAAACAATGATTCAAACCTTGCTATTAGAACATGCATGTTTGAAATAATAACCATGGGTAATGGATATGCAAATATGAATCATATAGAAAATGGGAGACTCATCACTTAACCGACATACCATGATAGAGCTTACATAGTCCCCACTATCAAACTCAAGTGGGAAGAGTCGCCCAAAACCTTGCCAGGTCTAAAGATGCGACCATGATATCGATATCAAGCTCATGGGCCATTAGGGACGGGGATAGCTCACAAGAGAGGTCTCAATAATATAATACTATCAACCTACATTGGCGCATAGTTCTGGGGCATAGGATGATCGACCCTCAGCCCGCTTGGTGCTAGACTCTTCTCCCAAAACATGCAATGCTCTACATCGTATATAACGAAGCTCAACATCGTCTATTGACGAAGCTCAACACTGATATCATGCATAAACTCAACATCGTATGAAAACAAAGCTCAACATTGTCTATTGACAAAGCTCAATAATAAAATCATGCATAGACCCGACATCGTATGAAAACATAACTCAATAATAACATACGTCTAAATTGTGAATTCATGCATATGAGAAGCTTTATTTCGAAACATACCACAATCTCAAAGATAAGTGGAAGCCTTTACTCTAAAACCATGTAGTAAGCTTACTTTAGAGATACTACAACATCATACTCGATATAAGGGCTTTGCCCAAAACATTATCATGCTTGGATCTACTGAATTCATTTTGAAAACAATTCATAATCATGGGTATCTTTAGAAACATGCTTTTCATCATCAAATCTCATCATTTTCATTCTCTTCTTTCATGAACATATCATCCATGGACAATAAATTTCATAAATTAGAAAACACAATTTTGATTGAAAACAATTTAAAATCTGCCCAAGCTTCACAATTCATCATTAGAAACATAATCTAATCGTACCCATATATAGAAATTGAAGAATTATGCAATTGGGTAAAAACTTCATAACTTGATCATAGGAATTTCTCATACTTAGATAGAGATTGGGCATGGATGTGGAAGGAAACACCCACTCATAACCCTACATACCTGGAAGGGATTGATTCCACCAAATCATTGATTACCCAAGAGGAAATTGGATGGAAACCTTGAATACTAGCCTTGAATCACCTCTCCAACCTCTCAAGCTTGCATGCATGTAATGAAGGACTTAGAATAGGCTTTCCCCTCTTAAAACCCACTAAAATAAGCCTTAAACGATGTAGGATAGGCTTTAGGACTTTTAGAATTTATAAAAAGGCCCTTACTAAATCGCAGAAAATAATTGTTAGGTGGTCCTAACGGATGACCTGACGACTCGTCATGCTACTCGTCGAATACACTATCTAGCCTAATGTCCTGGGCTCGCAACAACTGACATAACGACTTGTTACGGGTGACCACGACTCGTGGTCACCAATCATTAAGTGCACTGCCTCAATTACATCACTTCACACTTATATCACCCCACGACTCATACCACGACTTGTTACAACACCCAATGAGTCATGGTCAGCTTCCGTTAAGTACACTTTCTTGCCTTCTTCTATTTTCCTTCTCCCTTACCCCACGGCTGACCTAACGACTTGTGGTGTCTGATCACGAGTCATTCCCACACCCATGGGGAAACCTTTTCCTCCAAACTTCCCAACTCTTTCCTGGCCTCCCCACGATTCACCTGACGACTAGTGGGCTGTCCTCATAAGTCATCCAACGACCGATTTTGTGCCTGGAACACCAGTTTTACATTTTCCGCATTTTGACTCTCGGGTCTGATCCTTGGGTTCCCCGGGTATTATAATATCTCCCCCTTGGGAACATTCGTCCTCTAATGTTAGAAACACACAGAAACATGCAATCATCATATGCAAACACTGATCATTTAAATCGAAAATTGACGGAATGACTATTTCTGAAAAGAACTACATAGCTGAACTAAATTCATACATCACATACATCTATCATAACCTAAAACAAAACTTGTGCACATGAATAGAACATGGAAACTGATTAATGTCACGCCCCACCTTGGGGGGTAGGACTGACACCTGGTGCCCCTACTAGGATCTGAACTGTTGGACTGCTAAGCCTAAGCACTTCTAGTGCCTGGTTGGCTCTAACTCTGATTTACGGAATCAACGGGCTATATACCGGCTGTAAATACAGCCCCCGGCCGGCTAGGCCTATAGCCAACTGTACAACAACAACAGCTAACTACAATCTCATCAACATAAGGGAACCTATGCGGGCCGACAAGGCCACCATGCTGACTAGTTATTTCAGAATTAATGTAAAAAATGCTAAACAGCTACGTGACCGACAAGGTCACCACTACTAACTGAATAGAACCCCACACGACCAACATAAAAAATTAAACATACGCACGGCCCCACACGATCGGCACAACTAACCATAGGGAGATATATACACAATCTGCAAGCCTCTAAGAATACTGATAAGATTGTCGGGACAGGGCCCCGACCTACCCGTACTATACAAAAAAAGAAAAATGATATAAACCTCTGAATATCAAGCTCCGAATGACAGGAGCTGATGACTCTGCACTGGCTAGGATCACGAGGGATCGGCTCCTCATCTATAGGTACTTGCAGACAAGTAATGTAGCGCCCCAAACGGGCGTCAGTACCACTGGTACCGAGTATGCAAAGCAAACTGAACATAACTGAATATAAACAACAATACTAGTTATTCTGAAAGGCAGAAAGTATATGAAACTATCTGGACTGGCGGAATCTGAAATAAGCTTATTTGTACTGGAGGTAAGGTAGAAGCATACCTGTCGTCGTGGCGACCTGCTGTCTATCAGCTAATAAATAACATATATATATACATATATAA